>SKCR01005021.1:0-191969 GCA_019454045.1 Zanthoxylum bungeanum | reverse complement strand
GATAGGAGTAGTCTCCAGGAGAAGATGCCTCTCTATTGCTTCGTCTTCTTGTTTTATAGGTTCCCTGATGCGGGGTCCATATTCTGCCCGTTGGAGTCTTCTTCAATGATGGTTTAATTCAGGTGATTTATGCATGATAACTGACGATCGTATTTCTCCTTCGAAACCGTCGACTTCATGATGATATTTATGAATTCAGATTCTCTTCTTGATTTTCGTAACTGGTGCCCGTTGGCTCTTTTTATGTCAACGAGTTTTGGGCCCGTGAGGCGGCCCGTGGATCTACTAATGGGCTCCAGGTTTAGTGATTGGCCTTGTGGTAAATGTCGATTTTATCTCTGGGCCCAATTTTGGCCCGTACAAGCATGCTAGATTTTTATACTAATCTAATTATTCATGACCGAATATTGTAATTCCAATACTTACGCCACACAATTTCAATTGAGAGATATGATGTTGTCTCTAATGCTAATTATTAGGCACTTATCGATAGAAACTCAATTTTAAAATCAGGCGGAACCATGAACTTATAAACAACCTGTCATTCCATACTCACCCATGTAAAACAAATGCACCACAACACAGAAATTCTACAACAATGGTTCCGAGACTGGTGACTCGACAAGAAGGTTATAAAGTATGATCGAGAACAAATGAAGTGACTGTTGTTGCCAATAAATGTTTGGGCTCCGGTAGGAACTGCAGTTAGTAGAGACAACTGATCGGTTGTTGTTTGAGTTAATATCAAACAGGACTATAAAATATGTAGATAACAATTATTACAATTATTACACGGTAATTGGGAAATCCGAATATGACAAAAATTACAATTATAATTATTATCCTCGGAGCAGACCCTACGGCAGACCCTGAAAGCGGAGGCAAGGACTGATGAGCAGAGGCAGAGGCAGATGGCAGAGGCTGAAGGCAGAGGCTGACAGCAGAGGCTGAGGCTGAAAGCAGAGGCAGAAGATGAAGCTGAGGCAGAGGCTGAAGCTGAGGCAGAGGCTGTTGGCAGATGCTGATGCTGAGGCAGAGGCTGTTGGCAGATGCTGAGTCAGGCAGAGGCAGAAGCTGAAGCTGAGGCAGAGGCTGTTGGCAGATGCTGATGGCAGGCAGAGGCAGAAGATGAAGCTGAGGCAGGCTGAAGCTGAGGCAGAGGCTGTTGCTGAAGCTGAGGCAAATCAGAACTTTCCCGAGGCTTGTTGTAAAACAACAATATCCTTAAAACAAATTCGTCCCCTAACGTAGGTGCAGTAGAACGTGAGACGATTGTTTCCCAGGATACAACGGAAACGTACGAGAAAGGGCACCACCAGACTCGTATCCAACGAACCACAAAGTGTTTGAACTCTCCTTTTAACAAAACAAAGAAAATGATCTTTCGTGTGTGTGCTATGTCTTTCTCTATTTTCTATTTCATTATTGAAAACAAGAACTGATGTTGTTTATATAGGAAAAAAAAACACATCTCAATTAATAGAAATTAACTTGCCAATTAAATTTCATAATGGGAGATGTTACACATTGTTGTAACCACTAAGCTAATTAAATTAGCACTAATGGAAATTAAACTATATAACCACCAAGCTAATTAGATTAGCACTTATGGAGATTAAACTTTGTAACCACCAAGCTAATTAAATTAGCTGTTATGGAATTACAAAGGCTTGAAAATTGTGAACTTTGAGCAACAATTTCTCATTCACCCAAGCACCATTTTAAGCATATGAATATACCATTTCGAAGTACTCACGGAGGAGTATCCGAATCATTCAATAACAACCACTAACACGAAGTGGACCATGCTTAAAATTGAGCCTCAAAATGCTTATAAATAAGCATTTTTCCAACAATCCCCCACATGAATGAAATTGGCGAAAAACGTCGAATAAAATTATTTTTATAAAACATTTTATTTTGACCTAGAAGAGTTCAACGGTTCAACACCTGCATAGGATAGGTAGGCCACAGCCTTTGAACCTTCCATTGTGAAAATATATCTCATTACTGGCTGACAGTTGACGCGATGTCATTGAACTATACTGCCGTTCATGTAATTGGAGAACACATATCACACAGATATTTTACCTACACATTTGAGTTCTCATTATTATGTTCATTTTGGCCATGAACATCTACCTGGTTCTGCAAGAGTTTCTAAAATTGTGCCCCGTACAATTCCCTTTGAAGCGGCCCCACTTCTCTCTCACATAGGTGATTTCTTATTTAAGAGTATCTCGTAATACTCTGCTCGGATTCCCGACGCATAAGAATCATTAAAAGCTTTTGCTTAACCTCTATCCATACGAGCATCACTGTTTCATTTCATCATAGGAATGGACTAGAGGGTAACCCCCCCCACAGTGATCCAATTATGTCTTTTACGAGTAGGTTGTCCCTTTGAACCTAGATCTTGGGATCTCCAGTCAACAAGGTTGGGTTTTCCTTCGTAATAAACATTTATCTAATGGGCTTCAGTCCCATTCCCCTCGATGATTTCACAACTAACTCTCTATTTAACCCTTTGGTTAGCGGATCCGCAATGTTATCATTTGACTTTACATAGTCAATCGAAATAACTCCAGTAGAGAGTAATTGTCTAACGGTGTTGTGTCTACGACGAATATGTCTAGACTTACCATTATACATATTGTTATGTGCCCTTCCAATTGCAGATTGACTATCGCAATGATGCAAATTGCTGGCACTGGCTTAGGCCAACTTGGAATATCCTCTAGAAAATTTCGAAGCCATTCTGCTTCTTCAGCACACTTGTCTAATGCAATGAATTCTGATTCCATTGTAGATCTGGCTATCACAGTCTGTTTGGAGGATTTCCATGATATAGCTGCACCTGCTAGTGTAAACACATAACCACTAGTAGACTTTTAGTCTTTCATGTCAGATATCCAATTAGCATCACTGTATCCTTCGACTACAGCTGGATATCTATGATAGTGCAACCCATAATTACGAGTAAAACGTAAGTACCTAAGTACTCTCACTATTGCTTTCCAGTGATCAACCCCTGGATTACTCGTATATCTGCTGAGCTTGTTTACTGTACAGGCTATATCAGGCATTGTACAACTTGATAGATACATCAAACTCCCGATCACTCTAGAGTATTCTACTTGAGATATACCATCTCCCCTATTCTTTGATAGGTGTAAACTCACATCTAAAGGAGTTCTAGCCACAGCTGAATCATCATCGTTGAATTTACCAAGAATTTTGTCCACATAGTGCGACTGATCAAGGATAAGTCCATCTGGACTTCTCGAGATCTTTATTCCCAGAATGACATCTGCAAGACCCATGTCTTTCATGTCAAACTTGGATTTCAGCATATTCTTGGTAGATTTCACCATTTTGGCATTACTCCCGACAATCAGTATGTCATCAACGTAGAGACATAAAATGACATAGCCAACTTCTGTCTCTCTGACATAAATGCATTTATCACATTCATTGATTTTAAAACCATTTGCCAACATGGTGTCATCAAACTTTTTATGCCACTGTTTCGGGGCTTGTTTCAATCCATACAATGATTTAACTAACTTACAGACTTTCTTTTCTTGTCCTGGAGCTATAAAACCTTCAGGTTGTTCCATGTAGATTTCTTCATCTAAATCTCCATTCAGAAAGGCTGTTTTCACATCCATCTGATGTACCTCAAGATTGCGCAAAGCTGCAATCGCTAGTATCATCCTTATGGAATTTATTCTCGTTACAGGAGAATAAGTATCAAAGTAATCAAGACATTCACGTTGTCTATAACCTTTAATTACAAGTCTTGCTTTGTACTTGTCAATTGATCCATCTGCCTTTATTTTCCTTTTGAAAATCCACTTGGACCCTAAAGGTTTACATCCTGGAGGAAGATTCACTAACTCCCATGTGTGATTTTGTAAGATGGATTCAATTTCACTATTGATGGCATCTTTCCACAAGGCACCATCAGCTGACCTTACAGCTTCGTTATAGCTTTGAGGATCATTTTCTAGCAAAAATGTCAGAAAATCTGGACCAAATGATTTTTCCGTTCTAGCTCTTTTGCTACGTCTTAGTTCAGGTTCAACAACTTGTTGATCTTCTGGAACATTAATTTGTTCTCGGTCCTGACTATCTTCAATGATAGTCTCATGTGCCCGTTTGTGCACATCTGAATTCAAATTAGTTTTACAAGGAAAAACGTATTCGAAAAATGATGCATTCCTTGATTCCATTATCGTATTCTTGTGAATATCTGGTACATTAGACTCATACACAAGAAATCGATAAGCATTACTGTTATGTGCATATCCTATGAAAATGCAATCAACAGTTTTTGGTCCTATCTTCACCTTTTTAGGTGGAGGAATGACTACCTTGGCAAGACACCCCCACACTCGTAGGAATTTATAGGAAGGTACTCTTCCTTTCCACATTTCATAAGGAGTTTTCCCTGCTTCTTTCCGTGGTACCTTTTAAAAGGTAATTAGCTGATAAGACAGCTTTTCCCCACATAATCTGAGGTAAACCAGAGCTGATTAACATAGCGTTCATCATCTCTTTCAAGGTACGATTCTTACGTTCCGCAATCCCATTGGATTGAGGCGAATAAGGAGCTGTGGTTTGATGTATGATTCCATTTTGTTCACAAAGTGATTCAAAAGGGAAAACATACTCACCACCACGATCACTTCTTAACTCCTTAATTCTTTTATTCAGTTGGTTCTCAACTTCATTCTTATAGAGAACAAATTTCTCTATAGCTTCGTCCTTGCTTTTCATTAAATACACATAGAAAAATCTTGTGCAATCATCAATAAAGGTAATAAAATATTTATTACCGCCTCTCGATTGTATTGAATTAAAATCACATACATCGGTATGAATTAGATCAAGTGGTTCAGAGTTTCTTTCAATACTATGAAAAGATGATCTTGTTAGTTTTGCCTCAACACAAGTATCACACTTATGTTTGTTATCAATTTTAAAATTGGGAATATGATTCATGTTAATTAACTTTCGCAATGAATTAAAATTAACATGTCCTAATCTACCATGCCAAAGATTAGAATACTCAACAATATAAGCAGAAGAACTAGCTTTATTGATATTTTTGGGTTTAACAACCATTACATTGAGCTTAAAAAGCCCATCAGTTACATACCTTTTTCCCACATACATCCCATTTTTAGTCAAAACTACTTTATCAGACTCGAACACCATCCGGAATCCATGCTTGTTCAGAAGCGATCCAGACACAAGATTCTTCCGTATTTCAGGTACATACAGAACATTGTTCAGAGTCAACTCTTTCCCAGAGGTCATCTTCAGAATCACCTTTCCTTGACCTTCTATCTCAGATGTTGCTGAATTTCCCATGTATATCTTTTCCCCATTTTCAGCAGGCTCAAATGAAGAAAACATGCTCTTGTCTGAGCATACATGCCGAGTGGCACCAGTATCAATCCACCACTCTCTTGGGTTAGAACCCACTAGATTCACCTCAGAAACCACAGCAGAGAGGTTAATGTCTGAAACATCTTGAGTCATGTTTTCTAGCACATTAGCCTCTTGTTTCTTTTTCTTCTTCGGCAGTCTGCACTCAGAAGACTTGTGACCCATTTTGTCACAGTTGAAACATTTTACTTGAAATTTTGATTTCTTGGAAACTCCCCCTTTAGGGCCCATCTTTGACCCTTTGTTCTTGAGGTTCTTGTTCTTATGGCCATGTTCGACAACATTTGCTTTGGCCTCATAAGTCATTCCTCTCTTTTCAGAAACTCGGTTATCTTCCTCAATTCTTAGCTTAAGAACCAAGTCTTCAATGCTCATTTCTTTTCGCTTATGCTTTAAATAATTCTTGAAATCTTTCCAACCAGGTGGTAGTTTCTCAATTATCGAGGCTACTTGGAAGGTTTCACTTAAACTCATCCCCTCAGCATGAATTTCTGCTAGAATAATCTGCAGTTCTTGTACTTGGCTTATCACAGTTTTGGAATCAATCATTTTAAACTCTAGGAAACGGCCTACGACAAATTTCTTAGTACCGGTATCCTCAGTTTTATATTTTCGATCTAAAGATTCCCAAAGCCCTTTAGTTGTTTTCATTCCAGCGTACACACTGTACAAGGAATCACTTAGCCCATTCAGCACATAATTCCGACATAGGAATTCAGAATGTTTCCAAGCTTCAATGGCACTGATGACTTGGATATCAATCTCACCCTCTTTGGGTACATAAGCATCTTCCTTTAGAAACCTCGCAAGGTTCAACGTGGTCAGGTAGAAGAACATTTTCTGTTGCCACCTTTTGAAATTCTGACCACTGAATTTTTCAGGTTTTTCCGCAGCAGGATTGACATGGCTCACATGTCCAACAGGTTGTCTAGCCATTGAGGCAGAAACACCTTGGCCAGCCACAACGGCTGCCATATTAAGCCCAGAGGCTGATGCAAGTTGGCCAACCGAAGGGGCTGCCACTGCACTTTGGTCAGCCACGGGGGCTGCCACAACATTCTGGCCAGCCGAAGAGGCTGCCATATTAGGATCTACTGTGTTTGGACTGATTTCCATATCCACAGAGTCGAATTTGTTTTAAGACTGTAGATAACAATTATTACAATTATTACACGGTAATTGGGAAATCATAATATGTCAAAAATTACAATTATAATTATTATCCTCGGAGCAGACCCTAACGGCAGACCCTGAAAGCGGAGGCAGGGACTGATGAGCAGAGGCAGAGGCAGATGGTAGAGGCTAAAGGCAGAGGCTGACAGCAGAGGCTGAGGCTGAAAGCAGAGGCAGAAGATGAAGCTGAGGCAGAGGCTGAAGCTGAGGCATAGGCTGTTGGCAGATGCTGATGCTGAGGCAGAGGCTGTTGGCAGATGCTGAGTCAGGCAGAGGCAGAAGCTGAAGCTGAGGCAGAGGCTGTTGGCAGATGCTGATGGCAGGCAGAGGCAGAAGATGAAGCTGAGGCAGAGGCTGAAGCTGAGGCAGAGGCTGTTGCTGAAGCTGAGGCAAATCAGAACTTTCCCGAGGCTTGTTGTAAAACAACAATATCCTTAAAACAAATTCGTCCCCTACCGTAGGTGCAGTAGAACGTGAGACGATTGTTTCCCAGGATACAACGGAAACGTACGAGAAAGGGCACCACCAGACTCGTATCCAACGAACCACAAAGTGTTTGAACTCTCCTTTTAACAAAACAAAGAAAATGATCTTTCGTGTGTGTGCTATGTCTTTCTCTATTTTCTATTTCATTTATTGAAAACAAGAACTGATGTTGTTTATATAGGAAAAGAAAAACACATCTCAATTAATAGAAATTAACTTGCCAATTAAATTTCATAATGGGAGATGTTACACATTGTTGTAACCACTAAGCTAATTAAATTAGCACTAATGGAAATTAAACTATATAACCACCAAGCTAATTAGATTAGCACTTATGGAGATTAAACTTTGTAACCACCAAGCTAATTAAATTAGCTGTTATGGAATTACAAAATGCTTGAAAATTGTGAACTTTGAGCAACAATTTCTCATTCACCCAAGCACCATTTTAAGCATATGAATATACCATTTCGAAGTACTCACGGAGGAGTATCCGAATCATTCAATAACAACCACTAACACGAAGTGGACCATGCTTAAAATTGAGCCTCAAAATGCTTATAAATAAGCATTTTTCCAACAAAATATTGGCTCGAAGGTCCCAGAGCTGGTTCATTAATTAATTTTACATTTATTATAAACAAACAAGGAAGGCCAAATAACATTAAGAGGACTATATATACTTGGAGACTTTTGGCAGGCAGCTAGGGAACCAGCAGCTGCAGAAGTAACTGTGCCTATAGGGGCAGAGGATGAGTGAATGAATATTCGGTGTTGTTTCTCAGACAATAAGCTTTGATGCACAATAAGATCAAGAGTTTGGTGTTGCATTATATATATATATATATATGAAAATTCTCATTTGTCGATGTTTACATGTAATAGGTGAAAAAGTACGTATATTTTCTCGTGGTTTTTTTCGATGTGAGACAGTAGAATACATGTATTTTGTCATCTGTCCGCATGAAAATTTCGTGCGAACACCCATATGAAACAACAAATGTGTGTATATGTGTGTGTGAGAGAGAATTATGTTGGTGTTTAAGGGTTTTAGAAAATGAGTTTGTGAAATCAATGGCGTGCTGCAGCTTGAAATAACAGCGGCAATGGAATGAAATTTTGGAATAAGGCATGGTGTATCCTCTGTCTTTGAGCTTATATTAAAGATTTGATGTTTTATTTGAGATTCAAAGTTGTTCTGTTGTTTACTAGCTAGGTTGTTTTTTTTGTATTGTTATTACGACTATTTTTCGTTATAAGGGTAGTATAAGAAATTAACCCCTCGAATAAACCTTAATCATCAATGAATTCGTTTGGTTAGTAGGGAACCGCACAAACTTAGCAAGCAGACAAAATAAATACATAGTTTACGTGGTTCGACGGAGAGTGGCTCATACCTATGTCCACGAGAGAAATGTGAATATTTTATTACTGTTCGGGGTCAAGACCGACCCGAGATACAAATGGGGAAATGAAATCACAAAGTGATTAAACACCTCGAGTCTTACACAAACCCAGTACAATTCTCTCAAGTGGTCAGGTAATTGACCAATTTTCTCTCTATATCTCTAATTCTTGAGCTCCAACCTAGTGAAATGTAAAAATTGCTCACTATTGAATATGAGACTTCAACCTCTTTATATAGGCTTCCAAATTCATTATTCCATCACCTCTGACGTCATCTCATGTCACTTACTCATCATTGCAGCCATAACTCTCATCAACCACCTTTAAACTAGCCAATTAGATTTGTCTATTCCTCTACCACTGTACCAGCCTATGGTGGCTCTGCTCTGTCACTATCTTACCACTGCACCAATTTATGGTGGTTGACGGGGGCTACTTCCAATGAGAATCGCTGCTTTCCTATAGTCATCATTAGTGAAATGCAAAAATTGGTCACCATTGAATATGTGACTTCAATCCCTTTATATAGTCTTCCAAATTCATTTTTTCATCGCCTCTGATATCATCCCATGTCACTTACTCATCATTGCAGCTGTAACTCTCCCCAACCACCCTTAAAACTGGCCAATCATATTAGCCTATTCCTCTACCACCGTACCGACCTATGACGGTTCTGTTATGCCACTATTATGCCACTACACCGACCTATGGCTGCTGGTGGGGGCTACTTCCAATGAGAATCGCTGTTTTCTCATAGTCATCATTAGCCTTTTAGAAGTACACATTCTTACTTAGGGCATACGTCACACGACCTCAGCACTAATCGGCTTGTGATCCCATCTTCGTTCCTCGGGTCAGCATACCGAGGCAGACGATTCTAATCAAAGCTTCCTCCAACTCTCTCAACTAGGTTGAGTTGACACATAAGGACCTCATCGGGTCGAGTTTAACAAATTCTCAAAGAACCCCAAACCTATTATTGCCACACCTTCAATAAGGTTTTATCATTGAGAGAACTTATCTGGATCACGTAGTCGAGCTTCTATGTCGGACCCCTTTTATCTCTCTGGGCCATTACTATATATTTTTGGCTAAGTACAATCTTCATCATACCCTTTCTCGGTACTTGAACCTTCATCGGGATAAAAAACCATCATCAACACTTATTTTATTTTAATAAATGAAAATTATATTTTTTTAGGACGGTCTTGAGTTGATTTATATTAAAATTTTCATAATTTTTTATCATATATGCTTTAATATTAATTCACGATTAAAATTTAATTATTTATAAGTTATCATAATTTTACTTTATTCTTGTCTAATAAGAATTTGACACTAAGCTTACTGTATTCTTGTCTCGTAAAAGAATATGCACTAAGCATTCCTATGCTCTCTCTTTATTCCTAGAAGCTGATGGCAAATGTTATGTTGTGTACATCACTGGTTAGATCTAGTTAATTTTTTTTCTAAAAAAAAAAAATGGATAAGTCTAAATATATTTTATTCTCTTAGTTATCCGAGATTCGAACTATATGATAAATTTTATTAAAATATTTAAAAACCAATTCTACTTGGGTTTTAGATACAAAAATTGAATGGTTAGGTCTGCTTACTTTTTTATTTGTTATGAATTAAATTTAAGTCAACCTTCTAAAAACTTTGTAAATAGGAAAAGGGAAAAAAAATATATTATTATTATTGTTATTATACATTAATCTTAACGAATATAAAATATATATATATAAAATTGAAGATTTATTTAACTATTTAAGCAATAAACCTGCTAATTCTAACTTCTAAGCCACAATAAATATATATATTAGCTTGAGTTTTCACGGTGAAGTAGAGATTGTGTGTGAATTATCAATAAACACCAAAATGTTGTCGAAATTGCAAAAAGCATCAGATAAGGCAAAGCTATTTTCACGGACCAAACCAACGTGGTGTCAGTTTCAGAGGCACATACATATGGCGAGGAAGAGTTCTTCAAAAGTTCAGGGCTTGTACGAGTTCTGTAAAAAGACATTTACGCCCTCAGGGACACCGCCTCCTTCTTCTCAAGCTACACGGGATCTCTGCTCTCTTTTGGGTATTTCTCCACATTCCATTTCCTTGCCTTTTATAGTTCCTCAAATAAGATTTTTTTTTAAATAATTATTTTGTTTTGTCAAATATTTATGTTTTATAAGTTTGTTTGTAAAGTTTGGATTGATTCTGTTTTAGGGTTTTGCCTGTTCACTGTATTCTTATGTGGGTTTGCTTTGATTTTGAGTTGAAATTGAAGAATTTTATATTTTGAATGTTGGGATTGAATGCAATGGCTTAATTTATTTTTATTTTTTTGAAGTATGCCATTGTATAGGAAATATGAAATAGTTAAAGAACTCCTATTAGTGTTCGTAAATAACTTGCGAATTGCATTTCGTTTCATTAGTTTGAAATTGACTACACCACGCTGACATTTCATACTCTCAACAACAGAGGCAGCAAATTTCACCTAATAAATGACGCATTAGTAGACAAAACAGTAGTTCTTCTCTAGCCGCCGAACATAGTCTAATGAAAACATTATTTACATGCTATAGGATGATTTGTGATAAGACTGGGAGTATGAATCAAATTTCTCCTGAAGACCTGTCACACATACCGTTAGTAAAAAAACTAAATTTAACATCAAATGGAAACAAGGGATTCGAAGGGATGAGAAAAAATACATTTTTGTTCCCTTGTTTATGTGAATAGCATTGCGCTAGCTTTGTACGTCAATTCTATCTCCAGTGCCACTTTTTAGCGTTAAATGCATTAATGAGTTTCATGAGTTAATTCTATGTTTTCCTACAATTTCTTCATGAGAATCCATTTTTTATTAAAGGCTGGTTCTTAGTAATAGCTAGAAAGCTTGAAACACGAAGTGATATTTTGATCATTAGTACTGAAATGCATTCCAATTTGTTAGTTTATTCTTCTGATACGTCCTTGAGAATTGGCATTTTGCAGACACAGTTGGCCCTGCTGATGTGGGGCTGGAGGAGCAAAGTTCAGATGATGATCGAGGGCTTGGTTTTTCTGGATTTAATGTGTTCAATAGGGTAACTCGATGGGCTCAACCGATTACATATTTGGATGTTTATGAATGTGATAGTTTTACGGTAAGCAGCTTTATATCCAAGTCTTCTGAAAGAATTTTTTTTCAGGATTTTGGTTCTTATCCTCTGTTTATGATCATTCATGTGCTTGACGTCATCTCTTTATAATAATTTCACAAACAAAATATATCTACTCCAAAACTAATGCACAAAATTCTGGCCCTCATCTATTGAGTCTGTGTTTCAATTGCTAATATTTCTCAAGGTTCAAAACTTTGACCCCTTTTTTCAAGCTTGATAAGATATTGTTTAGCAATATCATTGACTACAGAAATTACTGCTTTTTAGCAGCCATAATGACTATATGATTGGAAAATAGGCCATAAAATATGGTTTTATGCAGTACTGGACCGAGTAAAATAAAGTTTCTTTCTAAAGACACATATATGATTTCATATGCAGATGTGCATATTCTGCTTTCCAACTTCCGCAGTTATTCCACTCCATGATCATCCTGGAATGACTGTGTTTAGCAAAGTTCTCTATGGGTCTATGCATGTCAAATCCTATGACTGGGTTGAGCCTGCATGTTTCCGAGAAACCAAGGGACCAGGTTATCATCCAGGTTTGACTTTTAAGCTTGCTTTTATTTTATGAAGAAAATAGTCGTTGGGAATTTCAGGAATCTAAAGGCAATTATAGCTTTGATCATAATCCATAATTCATCTGATAAAATTTTCTTTGGCACTCCGACCTACCTACCTACATACATCGAGGAACTGAAAAATTAATCATATGGTATATTTTAATATAATAGGATGTAAATATTGCAATCTCTATGATTATTTCTCTGTGATTCAATCGACTTCAGTTATCCAATTTAAGATAATCAGTGTGAAAACCATCATTTCAAATGCCTTTGTCAATACTGGCTGTGATTTATGAATTATAGAAAAGCGATATTTTTGCATGAGATTTACTGTATTCTTTCTTGGACAGTCATTGACTTGTTAGACTCGTTTATTGCTTTCAGTTCCAATTATTGAGGGTCTATATAGGTGGGCAACTTTTGATTAAAATTTCTGTTGGCAGTGAGATTATCAAAGTTGGCAGTTGATAAAGTTTTGACACCACAAGGCGGGACATCAGTTTTATACCCAAGGAGTGGTGGTAATTTGCATTGTTTTACTGCCATCACCCCCTGTGCTGTACTTGACATTCTCTCACCTCCTTATGACGAAGATGCTGGCAGGAAGTGTAGTTACTATATAGACTACCCTTATTCTACCTTCTGTAAGTAACTTATCCAATTTCCTTTTGTGTGCCTTCTTCATTCTTCGTATATAGTTTGGAAACCCTCTAATCATGCGTTTCCACGTGGCTTGTTAAACGCACTACACTGCAGCTGCAGGAAATGGAGCTGAGGTGAACGATGAAAAAGAAGAATATGCATGGCTTTCTGAGATAGATACACCTGACGACCTCTACATGCGCCCTGGAGTATATGCCGGCCCAGCCATTCAGGCCTAGCTTGTATTAAGATGATCAGATGAGCTCATGCCTCTCGTCACTTTCGGCTGAGCTGTTGACACCGGAGAAAGCTTTCCTCTTGTTTTAGACTGTGATGGTGTTATCTGATGAGTGATGAGTAACTGAAATGCTGATGCAGAAAGGCTCATAGATGGTTATGTGCCTTTCATCAACAGTTGTTTGATTAAAATATATTAAGCATTATGTTGAGCATTAGACAGTTCTGAGAACTTCAATCGTAGTCGTCCCCACAGAGCCTTCATTATAAGTTAATAATTTGATAAATCATATGATTATGCACTTGTGAGAACGCCCTTAGGGTCCCTAATTTGTTTCGTAATTACCTATTAAATTCTTGATTTTTTTTTTCATAATTATTAATTAGGTTTTTATTATTTTAACAAATGAGAAAGACTTGTATGAGACGAATATATGGATGACATGGTATGTTTGTCCACTTATAATTGGATATATATAAATTAAATTTGAAATTAATCAATAATAAGTTATTGATTAATACATGTTATGTATTCATTGGCTTGCTGAATTAAATCTATCCCATATAAGTTTAATCCTTAACAATAATAGTATAGAATACAACAGTGGTATTTTATTGTTGTGGAAAATTATGAAAATAAAAGACATAATGGATAATTATGAAAAATTAGGGACCCAAGTCATTCTCAATTATGCACTTTCCATTCATAAAGTTAACCATGTAGCATATAGTAAAACAATTTTTTTTAAAAAAGAGAACTTTTATTAAAAGGGCATGCAATTCTATATGGTAATTCAGATCTTGAATTGAACAGAGTCAAAATTCAAACAAATTTTATGATCACTCCAGATCTTCAAGCAAAATTTTATTCAGAGACAGCAGCTGTTTGATTAAAATTAAGAAAGATTCTAACACAGAATCGTCTTGTGGTGCTTTTAAAATACATCTAAGCTGACTGGCCTACCAAAAACCTCTCCAAGCATACCTAGGTTTACTGGACTCAGAGCTCAGGCAATGCTTTCCGATCCTGAATTTCACCCAGTAACTTATTCCGATAAAAGAAACCACGTTTTGTAACTTTTCCTTAGGGAGATCTGAAAGCTTGACCAGCATAACGCACGTTTCCAAGTTCCTCTTCGATGCGCAGAAGCTGTAACCAAATTGAGAAGCCAAAACGTGAGATAATTCTATCATTGTAATCGGTGATCATATAGTTTGACAATGAAAATAGAAACTAAAAAAGTTTACAAATCCAGAAGCTTTTTACAGGAAACCAAGTAAATCTTTGTTAGATTCATTGAAAATTTACATTGGTTTCTCCACGAGTTTAACCACCAAAATTTGGACTTTCATTAGTTTATATTGTCAAAGCAAGATGCTCTGATTTCATAACTGTGCCAATCCAAAGATTTTGATGTTGGGTGTTTTTAGTAACAGATTGTGTTTCGAAAATGTAAGCACATGCGATTTACTTGGACCCACTGAATCCACGAGAAAATTCTGAATCGTGGGATACAATACAAGTTTTACTAAACTCTAGTAGCTTATCAGATCCCTGTTTATTGGGATTGGAAGAAGAAGAGAGAGAGGAATGCAACCCAGCAATACAAAACAGAGGAAGTTAAATCATAAGAACATTGATTCTACCTGATTATACTTGGCCAATCTCTCACTTCGGCAAGGAGCTCCAGTCTTGATCTATCATATTTAAAAGAACATGCAATGGTCAACTTTATAGCATTTAAAAAGATGAAATATGGATAGCATAGTTTATGGATTTCAGATACTAAACCTGTCCACTAGCCAAACCGACAGAGAGATCAGCAATAAAATTATCTTCAGTTTCACCACTTCGATGGCTGACCATCACACCCCAACCAGCAGCTTTTGAGTCAAGTGCTGCTTGGATGGATTCTGTCACAGTCCCAATTTGATTAACCTGCAGGAGGATAACCAAAATGAGCTAAAGGCAGCGTAAACGTGCAGATGTCCTTGCATATATACTGGACACAAGTAATACAAAGTTGGAGAAGTAGAAAAAAAGAACGCATATACATGATCTTCCCTTCAACTACTAAATTCTTTTAGTGAAACAAATATTTTTAAATCCACCAAAAGATAATCAAGAATTTGCCCATTTCTATAGGGTAAAGTTTTTAGTGATGAGCCATAATTATACCAAGGAGTCTTGTCTTTACTAGTCCAAACCAATGCCTAAATTTGTTGCATTAAAAAATGCATAAAATTCTAACAAGGTGTATGCACATGATGAATTTGACAGTGAAGTGAAAGAATGATGCCTTCTGTCGTTTCTTATTAAAAAGAAAGAAAGAAAATGAAAAAGAAAAACAGAGAGAGTAATCAAGTTATACACGAGTCTAAAAATGTGAAAAGGTGCTGCTATTTCTTAATATGCCACAATAGCATTTAGTCCCTGACTCCCCGTAAACCAAGAAAATCTATGTGATAGAAATTAAGACTCACAGAAAGCAATGAGAAATAAATCCTGAAACATATTGATTTAGAGTGCATACTAAGTTAAAAAAGTCTAATGAGAAGCTATACCTTATGCTACATGCAAATTAATGGATTGCATATCAAATAAACGGCCACTTTTTAATAATTTTTACTTTTGTATAAATAAATTCTCAGAATAAAACAGTGGAGTCCACAAACTATTTTGGACATATCCAACACTAATGCAAACTCATTGGTTACCCCTCATCGAAGATTAAATTGATCAAAAATTTAGAAAAGCTAAAAATAAACCACCGTGGCAATGTGAATGGGAAAAAAATGATGACAATATCAAGCTGATGAAAGAAAGGAGTAAAGGAAGGAAAAACACAATAAGACTCCACCATATGAGGGGAAATGGAAAAATAAAGATAACTTAAGGATTTGATGCATGCCTTTAGAAGTAACCCGTTGCAAGCCTTTTTCTGAATGGCTTCAGCTATTCTCTTTGGATTTGTCACCAGCAGGTCATCTCCCACAAGTTGAATATTAACTGAAGACTGCAGTGAAGCCCATGAGCTCCAATCATCTTGGTCAAAGGGGTCTTCAATAGACACAATAGGGAAATCTCTGACAAACTCCTTATAGAGTTCACCGAGATTTTGAGCTGACAACACATGAGCTCCATCATTTGGTTGTTTCTTAAAGTTTAGATCATATTTTCCATCTTTAGTTAAAAATTCTGATGCTGCAACATCCATTCCTATTTTTATCTGCAACATCAATTTTACTCCGTAAGAACCCCCGACAAAAAAAATTAATTGCGAAAGAAGGAATAAAGCAAATAATCACCGCTCATACCTTGCCGGTGTAACCAGCCTTTTCAATTGCATCTATAAGCAAAACCAGCCCCTCCCTGTTATCCTGGACATTGGGAGCAAAACCTCCTTCATCTCCAACATTGCAAGCATCTTGTCCATATTTTGCCTTGATAATCCCCTTCAATGTATGATAAACTGTAACCTCAAAAGCATGAAATGATTATCTTCCAATCATCAAAAAAAAATTTACAAGTAATCCAAATAATATGCTGAAGAATATCTATATTGTCAAAAAAAAAAAAAAATACATCGGCAGTTAACAATGATCGTTGACGCACTATCTAAGGAACATTAATGGTTAAAAGCTTGACATCCCTGTAGATATTGATTCTTAAAAGCAAAAGCATAAGTGAAGTCCTTTTCTTATACGTCTACGGAAGATTAAGAAAAGTTAATCCTCATATAGTAATCTATGTTGACAAGGCATGTGCATGATTACGAACCTTCACTACCCATGCAGAGTGCCTCAGCAAAAGAGGTTGCACCAACTGGCAGTATCATAAATTCCTGCATAGCCAAATTATTCCCAGCATGACTGCCTCCATTAATCACATTAAAAGCTGGAACTGGCATAACAAGCTCCTTTGTCCCTGCCAATTCCTGAATGTGCTTGTACAGTGGCACTCCTTTTGCTCCAGCACCAGCTCTGCATACACTCAGAGATACTCCTAGTATTGCATTCGCCCCGAGCTTTGACTTGTTCGGAGTCCCATCGATTTCCAGCATTATAGCATCCACCTCAGCTTGATCTCTTAATAAACAGAAACAAATAATATCCGAATCAAACGTCAAACAAGCAACAAAAGTCACCTCATATTCATAACAACAATTCAACATCAGTGTTTACAATGAACAACAATACGGCAATGATAAAGGATAAATTCACCAACACCCCCAAAGTTTCAACTAATATGAAGACAGACCGATTAGTTTCAAAATTCTTCAAAAACACCCGTAGTTTCATAACAACAATGCTGCAATAACACAAAAGGATACATTTACCTTCAAATTCGATCACTAGAAATAGCTACCAAGGATAAATTCACTATCAGCCCCTAAAGTTTGGACAAATATTAAGACACACACCAATGGTTTCAAAATTCGTCAAAAACACCCCAAACTTCAAAACCAAACTGATTAGTAATACCTGATATCAACGCCGACGAGCTTGGGACCCAGAATGTCGTTAATATTCTTAACGGCACTGAGCACACCTTTACCTCCATAAACACTCTTATCTCCATCTCTGAGCTCCAAAGCCTCGTAGATTCCAGTAGAGGCCCCACTGGGGACGGCCGATCGAAACAAATCATCGGTGATCAGATCAACCTCGACCGTTGGATTTCCCCTGCTGTCAATGATCTGTCTGGCCTTCACGGACTTCACCTTCGCCGACGAAGAAGACGCCGTAGAAGCCACGGAGCATTGCACTCTCATGGGGCGGTATTTTCGAGGAGGCGTTGACTGTTGAGGTTTAGAGGAAAACAAGGGGCCGGCGGCGTGGGTAATTAAGGAAGAAGCCATTCTGGGTTTGTGAAGAGAGTGTTTGGAAGGAGGGAAAGTGGGAGAGAAAGTTTAATATAAGAGGGAAAGTTGGTGAGAAAGTGTGGGAAAGTCCGCTAGGTGGCGATGAAAACCAGCAGTGTTTTTTTATAATTTGAATATAAGTAAATTTATTTGCTGGCTTTTGGTGGTGGTTGGAATTTGGAAAGACGTTGAGGACTAAAGTGGAAGGGCAGGTCAAAGTTTTTCAATTAGGTGTGCGTGGTGATTTCTTGTTTGCTTGTTTTTCTTAAAAATTTTTGGAAATTTATTCGGTATCATCTTAGGTTTAAGTGTCTCTTTGATATGGTTTTTAATAGAGATACATTAATTTTTTTAATCTCAAAAATTATTTTCAAACATACACTTAAACCTATATTTGAGAAGTTTTTTCTCATACACCTGCAGTTTTCCTACGAGGTCCTCTAATTTAAGCTGATCTAGGTCTTTGCTTTCCTCGATGGCGGTGATCTTCGATATGAACTTTTCAGGCAGGGATCTAAGGATTTTTCTCACTATCCTATTAGTAGGAATAGTCTCGTGTAGGTTGAAACTTGAGTTAACGATATCATTAATCTCAGTATAAAATTCATCAAAGGTCTCATCATTTTTCATTTTAGTGACCTCAAACATAGTAGCAAGATCCTGGAGTCTATTATTTTTAACAGCTAATGTGCCCTCATGCACAGTCTGCAGGATGTACCAAGCATCCTTAACTATCTCACACATTGAGATTCTCCTAAACTCAGTCGAGCAAACAGCACCATGAATGTAATTAATTACCTTGCTGCTCATATTACTAGCAATAAATTCATCCTTAGTTAATGTCAGATTATCTTTGGGGAAGAGACCTCATCAACCATAACTACGAGAGGTTTCCACCCGTACTTTACTGACATCCAGACTCTCTCATCTAAGAATTTAAGGAACGCTCTCATTCGGATATTCCAATGTAAATACTATGTCCCAAAGAAAAGAGGACAATTTAAGGCTTAGCTTCTTTCCATAAAGGGTTAAGGATCGTGTTTAGGCTCTGATACCAATTGAAAATTTGTATTTATCTTAAAGTTCCGACCCCATGTGTTCCAAATTCAAATCATAAGTAAGTCAAAAATCGTAGTTTTCGTGGCTGCTACAGTGAATTCGAGTAAGGTCTAGAATTGAGTGACGTGGCACAATCTTAGCCACTCATTTCATTACAAAAATCATCGTTTTGCCTATAAATAAGGCACTATTCACTATCCCCCTCGCAAAAAAAAGAAAAGAAAAGAAAAAGTGAAGAGCAATAATGGGAACCTTCTCATGCCAATTTCTCCTATTGTCTTCATTTCCAATGTCATTTTGGATCCATTCAAGCTTCATTCCAAGCATGGTAAGCTTCATTTCTCTTTTTATCTTCTCAATCTTCAATTTTGGGCAAAGAAGATAAAGTCCCAAATTCGCACCTTGCATACCCTAGAGGTTGGATTTGTTTAATTGACATTTATAGTGTTGCTAGTGTACATTATGGAGGGTGTCATGATAGTTTTAGCATGTAATAAAGCTTGTATGTGTATGAATATATTGGGGGATTATACTTGGTGATTTAATGATACTAGATAAAGGTTTATGTTAGGGTTGAAGATATGAGATGAGTTTTGATAAATGTTGAAGTTTAGAGAAGCGCCTAAGTGAATGTGTTAGTGTGATGTTGGAGTTGATTTGGGAAATGACAATAGAGAACTGGTATTGGCCACGAAATCGGACTAGCGTCGCGACGCCAAACATGTGAATACCCTATACCTCGGGTCGTTGCGTGTGGGAGTCACGCCGGACATGTGAATACCCTCTACCTTGGGTCGGTGCGTGTGGGAGTCACGCTGAACATGAAAATACCCTCTACCTCGGGTTGGTGCGTGTGAGAGTCACGCTGAATATGTGAATACCCTCTACCTTGAGTCGGTGTGTGTGGGAGTCACGCTGAACATGAAAATACCCTCTACTTCGGGTCGGTGCGTGTGGGAGTCACGCTGAACATGAAAATAGCTTTTACCTCGAGTTGGTTATGTGTTTGCCCATGGTCAATCGTGTGGAAGCCTCGGGTCAGATATTGTGAGCGACACGGATCATGAGGTTACTCTCCGCCTCGGGTCAGGTTGTGTGAACGACATGGATCATGAGAATACTCACCGCCTCGGGTCAGGTCGTGTGAGCGACACAGATCATGAGAGTGCTCTCAACCTCAGGTTAGGTCGTGCGAGCGAAACAGTGTAAGAAACACTTTCCTTACGCAGCGGAAACACGTTAGGCACCGGATAGGATTTGAAATTTTTTTTCTGCCCTTCCCACAAAGTGGCCGAATGTAACCAGCAGCACCACTGAAACTTCGCTTTTGTTTTGAACAAAATTTTAGCCCCGAAACAGCCCCCGAACAGAAAAAAAATAATCACATTTAAAATAAAATCAATTCAAGTGTATCTTTTTTATTCAGCTTGTAAGAAGTAATACATTGAAAATCATCTAATAATAACATGCTAGAATTTTGTTGTGATAGAAGGCTAATTAACTAGACTCTGTTAGGTTAAACTTTTTAATAGTTGTATGATATCGAAAATTAAGCTCTCTATATATATATATACCGCGAGCCACATCTTTTTTTTCCTCCTTATAGATGTAGTTTTTATTTTATTTTTTTTAATTGTGTTTTCAGTTTGATTTTGAGGGAATGAAGAAAAATAATTTCATTTTTGATTCAATTGAAACATGAAATTAAGCCAAAAAATGTGTATGTGTCGTTTGAAATATTATAAATACATATTTCATCTTTAGATTAAGATACCATATAATAATTTCTTCTTCTCTTACTCTTCCTGTTCTTAAAAGTAAAACAACATTTTGAGTAAATTTTTAGGTTTTGATATCTAGAAATTATGATTGGCTTTGTTTATCCTAAATGAATTTGCTGTTGGAAATTCTTCTAATATTCATTAAGGGTATACTTGTCTTTTGGATGCTATGGGTGCTTGTGAGGGATACAATCATTTGGAGGGTTGCACCCCAACCCAAGGGGTGCCATATTGGCACCCTTCCATGCCTTATAAAAGAGGCAACATATCCAAATACAAAAAAATAGAAGTAAATCTGAATTTGAGAGTATTTTGTTTGTTTGGTTTTTGAGAGAGAGTTCCACCATTTTCTTAGTTCCAATACTTGTTAAGGAGTGCTCCTTGAACAAGAAGCAACCACGTTATCCTGGGAGAACATTGGCCAATTCGAATCCGTGAAGCACCAGAGACGGAGGCTAATAAGTTCTTAAGGACAGATGATTATCTCGACTTGGATTCATCAAGTTTTTCTGGTTTCTATGTTTTAGGGTTTTACATGTTTTGTAGATATAGTATTTTGGTTTTTGTCATTTGATTTGGTTGAAACATGTTGTTTTAATATTTAATGACACTAATCGGCTAAAAATCTTAAGAACTTATTAATCTAGTGTTGTTAGACAGTAATTCGCATGCTAGGTAAGAAAATTTTTGGAAAAAATACGGACTGTGCATGAAAAACCCGTAGGGCGTTCGAACGTCCGACGAACGCGAAGGCTTAAATCTGAAATTTCGTAAGAACGTTCGAACGCGTCCTCAAACGCAACTCGAACGCAAGTCTTCTGCCTAAGAACGTTCGAACGCGTCTTAAATACAACTCGAATGCAAACTCTCTGGAATCATTCCGTTCGAACACGTTATCAAACGCTACTCGAACCTGAACTCTCTGGAAACACTTCGTTCGAACGCGTTATCAAACGCAACACGAACGTACACACACTGGACAGTCTCGTTCGAATGTAGATACTAACGCGACACTAACGAAATAGTCATGGAATTGTTATAAACTGCAGACTTAAATTAATATTAGCTTAGTAATCATATGCTGTAACACATTAATCTTAGTAGTATATATTTAAGTTATTATTAGGTTGATTCAATTATCACAAGCATACACATAGTGATAAAGTTGAAATTGATTGTGTGTTGCATTCTTGGGTGAGAATTTAAAGTGTAATCATACACAAGAAATTCCATCCAATCTTGATTGACACATACACATATAAATCTACACATATCGTATATTGTCTGTGCTATTGAATAAGTGTAGTTATGGGTTTGAATCCTATTGAAAAGTGTTTAAAGAATATTCAGTCAAAAATGCGATAAGAGCCTAAGTGGTCAGGGATTTAAGTGGTTACTCCGGACCCCCATCGTCCTTTGGGAATATTCGTTTATTCATTTTTCTAAAGAATCTTTAGTTGAAATTCAAGGACTTGTTGTGTTTATTGGAACCACCGTCCAATAGAACAACAAGTGGGAACCTAGTATATCATTTTGAACAAGATCATTCGTTGATCGTTGTGCAATTCGTCTTTTGTAGACTAATTGACCCATGTTGATTTTTCCAGTTACAAATGGCTAGCGGAAACATCACAGTACCGGTCTCTCATGGAGAAAAGCCGGAGAAGTTTGGTGGGGCAAATTTCAAACAGTGGTAGAGCAAAATGCTATTCTACCTGACAACTCTCAAGTTGGCCAATTTCCTCAAAGATCCTCCAGATCCTGTGGAGGGTGAATCAGAAACGTCCAAGGAACTGCGAGAACAGACATGACTGTTTGGAGACTTCCTGTGCAAGAACTACCTTTTGGGTGGTCTTGATAATACCATGTACAATGTGTACCAATGCATGACTTATGCGAAGATTCTATGGGAATCTCTCGAGAAGAAATATAAAACCGAGGATGTAGGACAAAAGAAATCTGTCGTGGGTAGGTTCCTGGACTACAAGATGGTAGATTCAAGGACGGTGATGTCTCAGTTGGGAGAATGACCGGCGTAAACACACACGTATAACGCAAGCGCACGTATCGTTCAAGTAGTATAAAAATATCGATCCCACGAGGACTTAATTCCTACTATTGTTATTAATTGTTGATACTATTTATTTACAAATATCTAATTATAGGGAGAATAGAATTGATTGCTTTTGATTGGTTGAATGTGGTTTTGCAAAATAAAATAAAAACAGACTTAAAAGAAAATACTAAGGAAAATAACAAAAGACACAAAGATCTAGGGTTGTTAATCATTCTAATATCTTTTTAAAAGATGAAGTGATTATTTTATGTTTGTGTAATAAATCAGATTACTAACCTGGAACACGAATTTATGTGAAAGCATCTGTCGATGGTCAGACACAAATACCCAGTTTAATCCAATTGAATCATATGTCTATGTCAATTAAATTATCTTGATTCATTATGTTTAAGTTCCAATTATGGCTACCCCCGCCCGACATGTATATGTCTATCCTGTAAGGAAATCTATTAAAGGGTTATCTATCCTCAAAGAAGATCGTGGGCTATTAAGTCTAAGGCTGAAACCTAAAATCCCCATGTCTAGTTCATTTTAGATTTACCATATCAATCTTATTGGTGATTAGACAACAAGAAGCATTAAACTTAAGACTTAATAAGTAAACCTTTAAATTATCCAAACTATAAAATACCTCTTATAAACCGGTGATATTAGATTTTATCACAACCCTGGAAAACTAACTTTAGTTACAACACATAATTAGGATAAGTAAGAAAAGACATAAAAAGTAAATGCAGAAAAATAAATAAAATGCTAAGGTAAAAGGAATTAACTTCTACTATTAACTATTTAGATATCTCCCATAAAATAATATATATACTTGTGATAATTTTACTAACCAGCCATATAGGCGGTAACCTGATTAAGTCAAATTAAGATCAACCAGCCATTAAGGCGGTAATATTTGTTAATAAACCAGCCATAAAGGCGGAACAAAAATAAACCAGCCATAAAGGCGGAACAATAAATAAACCACCGACCAGTATGACGGTATCCTCATTAAGTCAGGTTTAACCAGATTAAATTGAATAACCAACCGACCAGTATGACGGTATCCTCATTTAGTCAGGTTTTAAATAGTTTATATTATATTTTAGAGAGATTAATCTAAATAGCAATAGTTAAAGAATTACCTTTTCACCTTACCATGGAGAAGTTACCCTCGCATAGTAAAACGGTAAAAAGTAAAAATAAAATTAATATTCAAAAAAATAGAATTACTATTACTATTTCAGAACTTAATTAAAATTAACTACAAAACTGAAATTAAAAGAAATTAAGAAGAAAACTCCCTATTTACATAAGAGGATTTCAAGGAAATGGTACATTTGAAACTGAAATTTGAAGCTGAATTTATAGGCCCCGGTAGACCTTGGGCGTCGCGACGCCAAGGGCTTTGGCGTCGCTACGCGATGACGTGGCACGACCTTATTGGTTGCTTGGCATCTAACCGGACACGTGGTAGGGCGGCTGAAAAATTTCGGCTCGTTGAATTTTTGACACGTGGCCAGGCGGCTGGCTGAAGTCGGCTCGTTGAATTTTTGACACGTGGCATGCGACGCACGTTAGCAGATCGCTTGTGATGATGACACGTGGCACGACGCACGTTAGCAAAGTCAAACTTCTCAAACTCTGACTTGTGGACCCGGCGCACGTTAGCAGCCTCCGGTGCACGTTAGGCGTCGCGACGCGAAAAATTACAAAAATGCCCTTTGTTGCCAATTTTAACAGTTTTGCTCCAAATCACCTCCAGAATGTCCTGAAACTTTATTTATCTACAAAATAACACAAAACACATCAAAATATTCACAAAACTCAAGAAACTATACAAAATATTAAGTTAAATGAGTGGGAAAATAGTGATACATTTATCACTCATCAGAGAACTACAGTTGATCATTCATGAAATACTGGATGAGGGAATGAAACTCTGTAAGATGTTTCTTGTTACCGCCATAATTGAAAAGTTGCCTCCATCATGGAAGGACTTCAGGAGCTATCTGAAAAACACAAAAAGAAGCAGATGAGCCTTGAAGATCTCAGTGTTCGATTGAGAATCGAGGAGGACAACAGGATGTCCGAGAAGGCCAACTACAAACTATGAAGTCTAAGGCCAACATCATTGAGGGTGTAAAGGGTAGCAAGAAGAGAAAGAACAGTGGAGCTGATTCTTCAAACAAGAAGTTCAGGGGGAAATGCTACAACTGTGGAAAAACGGTCATATGCCAAGGGACTGCAGAAACCAGAAGTCTCAGGACAAGGGCAAGAAAAAGAAAAATGAGGCCCATGTCACTGAAGGTGAGCAGCTGAATGATGAGATCTCAGAGATTGAACTATCAGCAGTGGTAACCGAAGCCAACATAGTTGGGAATCCGAGAGAATGATGGGTAGACACTGAGGCTACTCGTCATATCTGTGCAGATAGCAAGATATTTTCCTTGTATCAGAAAGTCGATGGCGGCGATCATCTGACAATGGGAAACTTGTCTACCTCTCAGGTGGTTGGACAAGGCACAGTGGTTCTGAAGATGACATCCGGAAAGGAGCTAACATTGAAGAATGTACTGCATGTTCCAGATATTCAGAAGAACTTAGTCTCGAGATCTCTCCTTAGTAAGGCTGGTTTTAAGCTTGTATTTGTTTCTGATAAGTTTGTAATGACAAAGAATGATATGTATGTAGGAAAATGTTACCTAACTGAGGGTCTTTTCAAACTAAATGTAATGACTGTCAATCGTGCTATTAATAAAGCTAGTACTTCTGCTTATATTATTGAGTCACAAAATGTATGGCATGGGAGGTTAGGACATGTTAATTATGATACCATGCGTAAATTAATTAACATGGACCTTATACCTAAATTTGCAATTGATAGCCAACATAAGTGTGAGGCATGCGTTGAAGCAAAAATACATAGAACATCATTTCATTCTGTTGAACGCAGTTCTGAACCTTTAGAACTTGTACACACTGGCGTGTGTGACATGAATATTATGCAAACAAGAGGCGGTAAAAAGTACTTTGTCACTTTTATCGATGACAGCACAAGATTCTGCTATGTGTACTTGCTGAGGAGCAAAGCTGAAGTTATTGAGAGCTTTGTACACTATAAGAACGAAGTTGAAAATCAACTTGGCAAGAAAATCAAAAGAATCAGGAGTGATAAAGGTGGTGAATACGTTTCACCATTCGTTGAATATTGTTCTATGCACAGAATTATTCACGAAACCACTGCTCCTTATTCTCCTCAACAGAACGGAATTACGGAGCGTAAAAACCGAACGTCGAAGGAAATGATGAACGCCATGTTGACGAGTTCGGGTTTACCCTAGAACTTATGGGGGGAAGCCTTGCTTTCCGCGAACTACGTTTTAAACAAGCTTCCTAAAAAAAGATTGGACAATACACCATATGAGTTGTGGAAATATTTCGTACCTTCCTACAAATACCTAAAAGTGTGGGGGTGTCTTGCCAAAGTAATGGTTCCTAAACCTAAGAAGGTTAGAATATGACCCAAAACTGTTGACTGTATATTCATTGGATATGCTCGCAACAGTAGTCCGTATCGATTCTTGGTACACAAGTCTGAGATTCTTGACATCAATCCGAACATGATAATTGAGTCAAGTAATGCGACATTTTTTGAAGAGACGTTTCCTTATAAGGAAAGACAAAGAACGCAGTCTCTCAAAAGAACAATTGATACTGTTAAAGACAGTGATCAAGTTGACCAAGAATCAGATCAACGTGCAAATGTTGAGACAATCGAGCCTAGACGTGGCAAAAGAGCTAGAACGTCTAAGTCGTTTGGTCCCGATTTTCTAACATACTTGTTAGAAAATGAGCCTCAAAGCTATAAAGAAGATGTGTCTTCTCCGGAGGCACCCCTGTGGAAAGAGGCTATTAACAGTGAGATTGATTCAATACTACAGAACCATACTTGGGAGTTTGTTGATCTTCCTCCAGGTTGTAAGCCGCTGGGCTACAAATGGATATTCAAACGGAAGATGAAAATGGATGGATCAATAGATCAATATAAGGCAAGACTTGTCATAAAAGGTTATAGACAAAATGAAGGCCTTGATTACTTTAACACCTATTCACCAATGACTCGTATCACATCGATAAGAATGCTTATAGCCATAGCAGCTATATTTGGTCTTGAAATACATCAAATGGATGTAAAGACGGCATTCTTGAATGGTGAATTGGACGAAGAGATTTACATGGAGCAACCAGAAGGGTTTAATGTTCCTGGACAAGAACAGAAGGTGTGCAAACTTGTAAAATCCTTGTACGGATTAAAACAAACACCTAAACAATGGCATGAGAAATTTGACAAAGAAATGTTGTCAAGTGGGTTCAAAACCAATGAGTGTGATAAGTGTGTGTACACCAAATCAACTCAAAAAGGATATGTCATTGTGTGTCTCTATGTAGACGATATGCTGATAATTGGTAGTAATCATGAAATGATTCAGTCTACCAAAAACATGTTATCCAGCAGATTTGATATGAAATATATGGGAATAGCTGATGTAATCCTAGGAATTAAGATTTCTAGGACATCAGTCGGATATATATTATCTCAGACTCATTATATTGAGAAGATACTTGATATATATATCTATCAAAGGGGGATCTAAATGTGGCTAGAACCCATGTAGACCTAACTCTTCATCTATCAAAGAATACTGGTTCAAGCGTATCGCAATTAGAGTATTCGAGAATCATCGGAAGTCTGATGTATCTCACGAATTACACACGACCAGATATCGCTCAAGCTGTGAACCAACTTAGTAGATATACGAGCAATCCAGGACATAACCACTGGAAAGCCATTGTAAGAGTTTTGAGGTATCTGAGAGAAACTTCAAAATATGGGCTATATTACGAGAGATATCATGCTGTACTAGAGGGATACATAGATGCTAACTGGATATCTGATACGGTGGATTCCAAATCTACGAGTGGATTTGTTTTCACATTTGGTAATGCAGCCGTGTCATGGAAATCCTCGAGGCAAACATATATTGCATGGTCTACTATGGAATCAGAGTTCATAACGTTAGACAAAACAGTGGAAGAAGCAGAATGGCTTAGAAACTTCCTGGAGGATATTCCTAGTTGGCCCAAACCGGTGCCAGCAATTAGCATACATTGTGATAACCAATCGGCTATTGAGAGAGCCCAAAATACAATGTATAATGGTAAGTCTCGACACAAACGTCAGAGACATAATACCATACGTCAACTACTCTCAAGTGGCATAATAACGATCGATTATGTCAAGTCGAAGGAAAACCTAGCGGATCCACTAACTAAAGGTTTACCTAGAGAGCAAGTTGAGAAGTCATCGATGGGAATGAGCTTGAAGCCTATAAATTAAGAATTATCACTGTGGAAACCCAACCTAACTGACTGGAGATATCAAGATCTAGGTTCAAAAGGGACAACTGAAACTTTGTGCAATTCAAAACAAGCACTGAAGAGTTTTGTACTCTTTCCCATTCCGATAATGACGCTGAGTGCTGTCTGTCATTGGTTAGGATAAGCTAAGGTTTTTAATGATCACTATATTATGAGATGAGTCCTAATGAGGGTAAAGACATATTACCTCTTCATAGTAGATCACCTATTTCAAGTAAGAAGTGAGGCCGCTTCCATGGGAACTTTTAAAAGCGGGTTACCCTAAAGTACTTGATGAATCCGGGACCGTTATTTAGGGCCGAAATGAACACAACCGTAGAACGGGAAAATGGTCAAAGTAAAGCTGTGTGTGGGCAGTTGTCTTGGTTTACACCAACGACAGAACAGTTCAAGACTATGGGTCACTGGTTTGCCAAGTAAATCCGATTGTCATTCATTAGGAAAGGTTCAAGGCGAAAGCTACCTATTTCGATGCCGCTTTTGTTCATGGTAACTGTATGGGCCAAATTTGGGCCAAGGGTAAAATCGTCTTTACAGTTCAAAACCCTACAGTAAGTAAGGTTCAAGAGTGTAAAATCAAACCCAATAAAACCTAGCATTATTGAATTATAATCATGCCACATGCTTACGGATAACTCATCAACCACTCTTCCCTCATTTTGTCTAGCGTAAAGCATAAATTCACATGCTAAGATTCTTCATTATCGAAAGATAGTATTGAACATGTTGTGGGTCCTATCATCAGAGACTTCAGCACATTGTAGATCCCACCATCACGTGTACAACTTATATTCCAACTGTAAAATGACTTCCTTCAATCTATAAAAGGGAAGTGAGAGTTCTCCAATCCAATGGTCACTTCTTTCTTACAAGCCTATGCTCTCTGACACTGGCTCTCTCAGAGCTCTCCATCCCCCTTATACACTTTACCACCGCTCTCACGGCCACCCAAAGAGTTTAAGGTAACATCAAACCTTACTTTCACATTTACATATTTACTGCTCATTTCATGCTACTGACTTGGGCGTCGGAGTGCCCCCGGCACCCACCACACCGGTGGGCAGTCTACTCCCGCTCACTCTATCTTTGTTTTGCAGGATCGCTAATGCCCCCAACCTACAAATTCTGATTGTGGACCTCAGTCGAAATCCAGCATCCACAATTTGGCGCCCACCGTGGGGCCTTAGCGATTCATAGCAGGCAAAAATCTCTCAGTCTACGGTTCTTGAAACACAGCCAACCATGGCTTCTAGCAGAGAGCAAACATCAGATCCTGTGACCACGCAGCTGGCCATACTCCAAGAACGATTATGCACCTTATTAAAGGAAAATTGAGTCATGCAAAGCCCCAGTCCTAATCTCCAAAAGTGATCGGAACGCGCGAGGCTACGAGTCACCTCAACAATCTTATCATCTAATCCAACCTCTTAAGAGCATTCAATAATATGTCAATTGAAAATCCACCATCCACTTAAACGCCAGAATAGCCACCATATTACTCCAACCGCCGATCATGCAAAAGAAAATTTCATTCCCCAGGCATGAAGCTGTATGATGGATCCACAGACCCAAACTACATGAAACGATTGTCAAAAGCTCCCTATGGCGTGAAAGGATGACCATATCCTTCATACGACATGGATGAATTACTATCAACTCTTGAGTATATGGAAGAATTATCATCTTCTCCAGATGATAGAGATGAATCTTAATCTTCTCCATACTGCATGAAATGAGTGTCACCTACTTCATAAGATATTAAGAGGATTGTCATCTTCTCCTGAAAAAATTTCATCTCCTCCGGTCTACATGAGAAGTTTTTTCTCCTCCAAACTACGTAAAAGCTGTTTCATCCGACAAGGAGATGACGTATCCTTCACAAACATATCTCCATATTTCCCATTCAACAGAGAGCCTTTGTGTACCAATCCAACTTGCTCACTCAATTGAGTCGCCAACACAACAACGTGTGACATTAGAATAAGGAGCCACTCGACACGGTGTATGTGAAACAAATAAAGGCTTGGCACTAAGTGAATGTGCCCATCAGTCCAAAGCTCGAAGAGGCCTCAACAACATCAGGTCGTTAGGAATAACTCCATTATCAGAGCGCCTATAGGCAACTTAAAGCAACCGCCAACTTATAGTCAAAATTAGCAACCCACAGTCCAAGAAAATTTTGCACGTTGAGATAAAAAGCCACGTAGCCCACTACCAAATTGGCAACCATAAAACTAACCCACACAAAGAACCAAAGCCCCTCAAACCAGCCCACAAGCACAAACTGGCCCAGTAAAAAATAATAATAAAAAATAAACCCCCACTCCAGGTGCAACCATCACTCAACAGTCGCAAGCTACCACACTCCACTTTTCTCATACTGCCACACAAAAAAAATATATATATATATATAGCCTCTCATATAAAAGTAGAGTCCCACATCGCCTGGGAAAGTAATCCCCTCCAAACCAATCACACTGACACGCCCAAGAACTGAAGAGAGCGGAATCAAATGAAAAGCTAGCTTGAAATTCCACTGCCCACGTGCCTGTCATTTCCAACTTGTAGTTTCCCATACATAAACAAGAAATCAAGGTCAAACATTTGATGGCCCACTAACATGCAAGTTGTCGCATGAAAAGCATGAAAATAAAGTTTAATTGAGCTTCCCTCTATAGCTGTAGCATGAAAGTAAAACAATCCAGCCGCAATAATTGACTTAAAAAAAAGGAGAAATTGAAAAATGGAAATTGATTGATTAAAAGCAAAAAAAAAAAAAAAAAAAAAAATATGCCAAGCGCCAAAGCTGCACAAAGAACGTGACAAACTGCCAAGCATACACGCCAAGCTGGCCCATACGCACACCATGCAAAGACTTGCAACAAGAGCACAAAGAAGCCACACCCTCCAGCCATGCAATGGTCTCATTCGACACAACACAGACAAATGTTTAGCACGATGCAGAGGTTCCATTCGACATGGATGAAGGCTTGCATTTGGTAGAGGTTTCATTCGACACGTCATGGATGAATTATCTTCTCCATATGACAAGACATGGATGTCACCTTCAGGTTAGTCATCATCTCCATGCTACGTTGATTTAATACTGAAAACTCCAGACTACCTAGGGAATCTTTTATCATGCCTAGTAGAATGAAGAACTTTCTTGGACCTCCTTCAGATCCAATCAACCAACCATTATCAGGTTAGGTAGTATGAAAAATCATTAGAATCCCCATCAGGTTTAATCGACCAACCTTCATCAGGTTAGGTAGAGTGAAAATTATTCCATGAGGTCCATTCAACCTTAGACCCTCATTGATATCTAGAAATGTATTGTAGTCTGATGAATGAAACCCTCTTTGACCTTTGTTAGATCTAGTAGAGTCAGGAATGCTGAATTCCTTGGACTTTCATCAAGTCCATTAATCAAATTCATTCGACAGTAGTCTCGTAGAGAAGAGATAACCTTGATAACTTTCATCAAAATCCATTCTATTGTAGTATCATAGACATTTTCCAGGTATAATTAAAAATGACCTTAATAGGCATCCATCTCTTCCATACTACGTATGAAGATAATCATCTTCATACTACGTTTGGAGATTATCACCCACTCTACACTACATGCATGGATGGATTTCCATAAACTTTAGAAAATATTGGAAGAGCCTCGTGAACCCTCATCAAGTTCATTCAACCGTAGTCTCCTGTCCTTCATCAGGTCAGGTAGAATGAAGATTCACATGGACCATAACCAAGTTCATTCGACCATAGCTTCATGGACCTTCATTAGTTTCATTCGACAGTAGTCTCGGGCCATTGTCAGGTCTAGTAGAATGAAGATTTTTATAGACATTCATTAGGTTCATGCGATAGTGTCTCATGGACCCTTATCAGGTCCATTCGACAATAGTCTCATGGATATGTAGAATGAAGATTCCCATGAACCTTCATTAGGTTCATTCGAACGTAACTTCATGGACCTTCATCAACTCCATTCGACTACTTCACTCGACAGTAGTATCATAGAAATGTGAAGAGTAATGACCTTGATAGATATTCTTCAAGTTCATTCTGTTATAGTCTCATGGACCTTCTTCAGGTCTAGAATAGTGAGTGATGACATTTGACTTTCATCAGGTCCATTTGACCAACTCCATTCGACAGTAGTATTGTAGAAGTGTGATGAGTAATGACATTGACAGATATTCTTCAAGTTCATTCTACCATAGTCCCATGTACCTTCATCAGAACTAGTAGTATGAGAAGGAAAGACTCTCATAGACCTTCTTCAGGTCTAGTAGAGTAAATATCCTCATTGACTCATATTAGATCATGTAGAATGAAGAATGAAGACCCTCGTGGATCTTCATCATATACGGAATCTGTAGACTCCCATGTACCTTCATCAGGTATAATGGAATGTGTAAACTTTATTTTGACCTTCATAAGGTCGGGAGGATTAAACTCCCATATACCCACATTAGGTATAGTGGAGTGTGTAGACTTTCTTGGACCTTCATCGAGTAATGTAAACTCTGATGTACTTTTTCAAGTGTTGTAGAATGAAATCTTCTTAGACTTTCATCAGATCTAGTATCTGTAGACTCCTTTGTACCTTTATCAATATGTATGGTCGTCTTGATACATAAGACAATGAAACATCCTCCATATGGGACATCCCCCATTGGCTCATGTAGAGTCAAGTTGAAGACCTGACCTTAATCTGGTCAGACGATATTGTAAATTCCCCTGGTCCTTTGATCCGTAGTATGGGGATTATCCTGACCTTCATCTGGTTCAGTCGACCGGGGACATCCCCCATTGGCTCATGTAGAGTCAAGTTGAAGACCTGACCTTAATCTGGTCAGACGATATTGTAGATTCCCCTGGTCATTTGACCCGTAGTATGGGGATTATCCTGACCTTCATCTGGTTCAGTCGACTGGGGACATCCCCCATTGGCTCATGTAGAGTCAAGTTGAAGACCTGACCTTCATCTGGTCAAACGATATTGTAAATTCCCCTGGTCCTTTGACCCGTAGTATGGGGATTATCCTGACCTTCATCTGGTTCAGTCGACCGGGGACATCCCCCATTGGCTCATGTAGAGTCAAGTTGAAGATCTGACCTTCATCTTGTCGAACGATATTGTAAATTCCCCTGGTCATTTGACCCGTAGTATGGGGATTATCCTGACCTTCATCTGGTTCAGTCGACTGGGGACATCCCCCATAGACTCATGTAGAGTCAATTGATTATCCTGATCTTCATCCGGATCAGTCGACTGGGGACATCCCCCATAGACTCATGTAGAGTCAATTGATTATCCTGATCATCATCTGAATCAGTCGACTGGGGACATCCCCCATGGCTCATATAGAGTCAATTGATTATCCTGATCTTCAACTGGATCAGTCGACTGGGGACATCCCACATGGCTCATATAGAGTCAATTGATTATCCTGATCTTCAACTGGATCAGTCGACTGGGGACATCCCCCATGGCTCATATAGAGTCAATTGATTATCCTGATCTTCATCTGGATCAGTTGACTGGGGACATCCCTCATGGCTCATATAGAGTCAATTGATTATCATGATCTTCGTCCGGATCAGTCGATTGGGGACATCCCCCATGGACTCATGTAGAGTCGAGTTCATCACATGACCTTCATCTGGACTAGAAAAATTTGAAGACTCTTCTGGTCCTTGACCAGTAGTACGGAGATTGTCCTGGCCTTTATTTGGTTCAGTAGACTGGGGACATCCCCTATGGCTCATAACGAGTCAAGTTCAGCACATGACCTTCATCTGGTCTAGATCCTCTGGTCCTTGACCGGTAATATAGAGATTTTCCTGAACTTTCATCTGGTTCAGTCGACCGGTGACATTCCCCATGGCTAAATGTCAAGCCAACTTGAAGACTTAGACTACTCTTAGTCCAAAAGACATTGAATTCTCTCTATCGTATGTAACATGAACTATGCATTCTCAACTGGCACTCTTACATCTTGTTTCGTTTGACACGTATAAAATACTCTTTAAATCAAGAACTTCTTGACTTAGAGAGTAGGGGACAAACTGTAGGGGACAAACTGTATGGGCCAAATTTGGGCCAAGGGTAAAATCGTCTTTACAGTTCAAAACCCTACAGTAAGTAAGGTCCAAGAGTGTAAAATCAAACCCATAAAACCTAGCATTATTGAATTATAATCATGCCACATGCTTACGGATAACTCATCAACCACTCTTCCCTCATTTTGTCTAGCGTAAATCATAAATTCACATGCTAAGATTCTTCATTATCGAAAGATAGTATTGAACATGTTGTGGGTCCTATCATCAGAGACTTCAGCACATTGTAGATCCCACCATCACGTGTACAACTTATATTCCAACTGTAAAGTGACTTCCTTCAATCTATAAAAGGGAAGTGAGAGTTCTCCAATCCAATGGTCACTTCTTTCTTACAAGCCTATGCTCTCTGACACTGGCTCTCTCAGAGCTCTCCATCCCCCTTATACACTTTACCACCGCTCTCACGGCCATCCAAAGAGTTTAAGGTAACATCAAACCTTACTTTCACATTTACATATTTACTGCTCATTTAATGCTACTGACTTGGGCGTCGGAGTGCCCCCGGCACCCACCACACCGGTGGGCAGTCTACTCCCGCTCACTCTATCTTTGTTTTGCAGGATCGCTAATGCCCCCAACCTATAAATTCTAATTGTGGACCTCGGCCGAAATCCAGCATCCACAGTAACTCTCTCAACTGTCTCCATGAATATTTGAAGAATTGTGGGGGATTGTTGGAAATTCTTCTAATATTCATTAAGGGTATACTTGTCTTTTGGATGATATGGGTGCTTGTGAGGGATACAACCTTTTGGAGGGTTGCACCCCACCCCAAGAGGTGCCTTATTGGCACCTTTCCATGCCTTATAAAAGATGCATCATATCCAAATACAAAAAAATATAAGTAAATCTGAATTTGAGAGTCTTTTGTTTGTTTGGTTTTTGAGAGAGAGTTCCACCAATTTCTTAGTTCCAATACTTGTTAAGAAGTGCCCATTGAACAAGAAGCAACCAAGTTATCATGGGAGAACATTGGCCAATTCGAATCCGTGAAGCACCAGAGACGGAGGCTAATAAGTTCTTAAGGACAGAGGATTATCTCGACTTGGATTCATCAGGTTTTTCTGGTTTCTATGTTTTAGGGTTTTGCATGTTTTGTAGATCTAGTATTTTGGTTTTTGTCCTTTGATTTGGTTGAAGCATTGTAGGAACACAGAAACTAGGCGAAACATGATGTTCCGGGCTAGAGGCCCGGTTGGGAGTACGGAGTAGCCCGCGGGGGACTAAACCGGAGAAATAATGGAGTCGCCACCCGGTGTGAACCGGGACAAAGATTTAAGGCCGCACTCACCCCTCGCAAGGGAAGACCTCAAACCATTGGGTTCGGAATGGTCCCTTACTTATGCACTTGTAATGATGTGATTTGTGCAGTAATTTAATCGAGTCTAGCAACATATATTTCCAAGGAGTATTATACTTTTAAGTTCACATGCTCGAAAGTAATCATCATAACGACAAACATGCAATAACACACGACAATCTCATGAACATACTTCGATCATATAATGCGGAAAACAAAGAACATCCTATACATAATGCAAATTCCAAACGCAAAATAAATGACTAATCATGCTTGAAAATGAACAACTAAATGGGCTAAATCATGCTTGAATACCATCTCATGAACACATCAAATAAATAAATGCAGGAATACAAATAGTATGATTGATTACATGATACAAGAGAAATTACCTAAGAAACAATTATGCATGACATTTGATGAAAAAGACTCAGTTCAGTGTGTGTGCGTTCGTGTAGCGTTCGTAAACGCGTTCTAATGGTAAACAGAAGGTTCGCGTTCGTGTAGCGTTCGAGAACGTGTTCGAACAGAACCAGACCTGATGCATGATAAAACAAAGGGAATACATGCGCGTTCGTGTAGCGTTCATAAACGTGTTCGAATGGTAAACATAAGATTCGCGTTCGTGTAGCGTTCGAGAACGCGTTCGAACGGGACCAGACCTGATGCATGATTAAAACTATGAAAATGTGTGCGCGTTTGAGTAGCGTCCGAAAATGCGTTCGAACGTTAAACAGAAGGTTCGCGTTCGTGTAGCGTTCGAGAACGCGTTCGTACGGAACCAGACCTGATGCATGCAACACATACATAGACAAACAAATCCACAATGTAGGACCTCACGTGTCAAATTGAACTCATTCTCATCCAATCATGTGTACCTCGTCCGGCGCGGCAAAGCATCGTGGTAAATGATTTTAACCTCTCAAAATAGAGGACCTTTAATCGCACTTACTAAGCCCATGCGCTAACAACACGATACATATATAAAAAAGTAAAGACAACGATACCGGACTTCGTGTATCCGATTGAACATATCTCACATCCAATCGATATACATTATCCGGCGCGGCAAATCATCGTGGTAAATGATTTTAACCTATCAAAATAGAGGACCTTTAATCGCACTTACTAAGCCCATACGCAAACAACACAATACATATATAAAAAGTAAAGACAACGATATCGGACTTCGTGTATCCGATTGAACATATCTCACATCCAATCGAATATACATTATCCGGCGCGGCAAAGCATCGTGGTAAATGATTTTAACCTATCAAAATAGAGGACCTTTAATCACACTTACTAAGCCCATGCGCTTTATCTCATCATTACCTAAACCAATAACATGCGGAAATCAAGTAGCGAATAATAAATAAATCAAAACAACATAAAACGAAATATGCGCCGTTTACTCAAGTGGTACGTGGAGTTGTATCCCGAGTACATATCATACTACCGTCCATTCGGAATCGGCTATGAAATTTATGTCCGGGTTTCCATCCTATATACCACAAGAGGCGACACATTTTTTATTTTATTCAAGGGCCACAACATACATCATTCCACAATACATATATCTTCCATTTATCCAAGGGCCACAATCATGCACCAATAAACGACTCTCATGCGATAAAAATAAATAAAACAATTAAAAAGATATATGGAAATAATAGGAAAAGTACCATCAGGTCTAACCTTTTATGTCGACTTTCGGACTCGCGTTTCACGGTCGTCGGAAGGGCTATCACTCCGCAACTCTTCCGGTTCACTGGATTAACGTCTTAGCTCGCTGTTTTGCTGTTTTGGTCGATACTTTCACTCCGTTTTGCTGCTGTTTTCTCTGTATTTTCTGGTCAATGTTTCAGGTGTGTTAAGGCTACTATTTTGGGTGTTTCGGGGACTGTTTTGGGGTTGATTTAGGGTGTTTTCTGGACTGTTTTCAGGGTCAGATTTGTGGCAATCCTGGGCAGTAAATGGGGCTGTGCAATGAAGGCTGAATGGCGTGAGCAGAGGCTGGTTTGCAGGCGTTAAGGTTGGCTGGTTTCAGTGGTTATTTTGGCATGATGGTTGCTCATGTGTATGGCTGGTCAAGGTGGCTTGAGTGTGGTATTGATTGTTGTTGGTTTCAGCCGAGAGGAATGGCCTGCGTGATGAAGGGGCTGTGTTGCTTGTGTCTTGTTGTCGTGGCTTATGTGTGCAGTTCGGTGGAGAGAGAAGTGAGCGCTTGCTAGGGTTTTTTACATGTCGTCATGGGGTTCGTTTTTGAAGGGCTTGTTGTTGATTTGGTTTGTGCGTGGGCAGTGAAGGGTTATTTGCTTTAGGGTTTCATGGTGTCTGTCTTTGGTCGATGGAGGAGGCTAGTTCGTGAGGTGCTGTGAGTGGTGTTGTTTGATTTGTATGGTGAGGTTGGCCGAGTGGGTGCTGATGGTGAAGATGTTTACGACTTTTGTTGTAGCTTAGGTTGTTTTTGAAGTGAGAGAGGAGAGGGTTTCACGTGTATTAGGGTTTTTATATCATGCAGAGAGAGAGAAATCTGTGAAGCTTTTTAGGGTTTATTGCCGAGAGGAGAGTGGTGAGAGGGAAAGAAGAGAGGCGTGAGCAGTGAGTGTTTAGGGTTTCTTATTTTTTTTTTGGTTCTGCCGTGAGAGAGTTGAGAGAGCCAAGGGTTGAAGTTTGTTCTATTTTTATAGTGAGAGGGAAGGAATTAGGGTTTGCATGGGATTATTCAAAAAGGAAAGGGATCAAATAATAATGGAGGGATTTTATTTAATTATTTAAGGAAAGAAATTATGTAATTTAGGAGGGGATTATTTAAATTAGGGGAGTGATTTGTTATTTTAGGAATTGATTTATTTAATTTTGGTATTAGATTTAATTAGATATTAATTTAATTTAATTTCAATTTAATTGGTTTTAATTTGTGACATGTATTTTAAATGTTTTAATTATTTTTTGGATTGGGCTTGGTGTAGTTTTGGGCCAAGGCTAAGGGTGTATTTTAATAACGGAGGTCCAACGAGCGAGCCTGAAGCTAAACAAGCGACTAAAATCTAACAAAAATATCGGTTCTCTTCCGACGTCCGTTTCCCGCGACTTAAAAGGTAGTGTCTCCAAATGAGACTCATTATAGGGACTTATATGCAAAAATACAGTGCCTACAAGCATGTTGTTTTAATATTTAATGACACTAATCGGCTAACATTTGCCATCAACACAACAACAAAATAATGATGACATAATTTCTTTAAGAACAATGAATACACATTAAAAGCATCTATCTTTATTTTTAACCTAACACATAATAAATAATCATAGCACAAATGTAAGAAGACCCTTAGCAAAACAATTCATATACGTCCAATATTCTCATACACTATTTTAATGAGTAATTCTTTGATACAATGGAGATATGAATGACGTGGTATTATCAATAAATTTGTAAATAATATGTATGATTTAATTTCAATCTTTTTAATTCCTTTTTAATATTTTAATATGCTTCATAATAAATTATTGAATTATTAAACATATGACTTTATGTCATTATATAGTAGATTTTCTCCACTTTAATGACACATATACGTTACATTACTAAAAACCAGGACGAATTTGAACCTTTCTTTCAAATCTTTCAAACTGACAATAAAAAAAAAAAACATGGGTTAATGCTAATGGAAATTTAAAAAATAAACAACATGGGTTAAAACTGAAAAAAGTCAGTTACATAAACAGAAGAAATACATCTTATTGTTTTCAATTTTGTCTCAAATTTCTTCCCAATTATATTAAAGAAACAAAGAAACAAGAATCTGGATTCTGGAATCATCAACAGAAACAATGGTTCGTGTAAGCAACTTGATAGTAGGGTTCTTAAACTGCATATCTCTAATATTAGGGTTAATAGCCATCGCCATCGCCATGTTCTTCTACGTCCACACCTCCTCCACCACACACTGCCAAAAATATCTAACAGACCCCTTATTCGTAACGGGTATCGTCTTGTTCATCGTATCATTGCTGGGCTTGATCGGTTCTTGCTGTAGGGTTAATGCGGTTCTGTTCATTTACTTGATCGTCTTGTTCCTCTTCATTCTGTGTCTCGTCGTCTTCGTAATATTCTCGTTTGTCATCACAAATGAAGGTGCCGGTAAGGCCGTTTCGAATAAAGGGATTATGGGTTTGAAGACTGGGGATTTTTCAAATTGGTTGATGAATCATTTTGTTGATGGGGAGAAGTGGAATGGGATTAGGACTTGTTTGAAAGATTCTAGGGTTTGTTATAAGACTACAACTACTGCATTTCAGAAGGCTGCTCACTTGAATTTTTCTCCTATAGAGGTATTAATCTTTTTTCTTTTTTTAAAATTTGATTTTCTTATGGATTTCTGATCATTTCAATTATTAATGATAATACGTATTAGGAAATATGAAATGGTGAGATGTTACAACTCCGTTCGGTGTTTAAGTTGTATTATCTTTTCATATTTAGTCTCAAATCGGATAAAAAAATAAATTATGTTAGGTTTCGCCAATTAATGTAAAACTAAATGAATTCTTATAATATGAATATTGTTAAACAAGATCCATGTTTGTTTGATTATAAATATAATTTCCTTTTATTTTGCCAAAAACTTATTGCAAACATTGAAGCGTGACCTAGATTGGAGGTGACATTTACAAGTTCTTTTACGACACAAATCATGAACAGTATTTAGGAATCAACACATTGCAGTACTAATGTTGTAATATCATTAGAAGATAACATATATGGTATAGATAGAATTGACGTTATTGAATTGTTATATGATTGACGCTGATGTACAAAAGATTTTTTTCAATACGAATCTAATCATATGAGTCGAGAAAGAAATTAAGTTGTCGTTAGGCTATATATACTCGGCATCTAATTAAATATACACAAACTCACTAGTGTGCATGCATGTTACTCTCTCTCTATATATATATGTATCAGTCTGGTTGCTGCAAGCCACCATCTGAATGTGGATTCAAGAGGCAGAATGCGACGTTCTGGACAGCACCGGAAAAGGGGCCAGCCGCGGCCGGTGGCAGCAGCGATTGCAAGGCATGGAACAACAACCAACAGACGTTGTGCTTCGATTGCAATGCATGCAAAGCAGGATTTGTAGCAAACATCAGGAGTCAGTGGAAAAATCTGATCATAGCTAACCTATGTGCACTTGTATTCCTTATTTTCACTTACATAGTTAGTTGCTGGGCCAAGAGGAACAATAGTAGAGATTCAAAATACTATTATTGACATTGATTTTTTTTTTTTTTTTTTTTTTTTTTAAATATTTGGTTTTAGGATAGATTTGGATTTAATGTAACTAATTAAACTGCTATTTCATTTTGGTTTTGATTCACTTGCTTTTAAAATTCTAGCTGGGGATTGTTGAAACTCTTTTTATAGCAAGGTATATGGATGGAAGAAATCAATTACTGCTTAAATCTAAGAATTATCCTAATGGTTTTCTGGTTATGATATCAGTAGATTTGAAGGTATATTAATGTAACATTAAAAAAAAAAACACCTCAGAATTGCGTTCTCGAGGTCAGTTTTTGTTTAAAATTATAAAATTACATTATTGAATAAATTTTTTAAAATCGTGTTATGAAAAAAGGAAAAAATATTGTGAAATAAAAAAGATAATCTATATAATTTAACTCTTTAAAATGTATTCCCACATTTATTTCTAAAATCCCAATAATATATATATATTTTTTTAATTCTAAAAAACTCTATTCTAAATGCAATCAAATACACACAAAATGTGAAAGATGGCCTAATGATATACTAGAAAAACTAGGAAAAATAGAAATTATATGACGTCGTATATATGACATTTGTAATTTTAACATAGCATAACATGAGTTACATGTGTCCGTTTTCGGCCCATAATCTATCGATTCAAAGTTATCGAAAAGATATATGTGGTGATGACTCGTTATGTCAGATTGGCCCAATGAAACATCTCCAAATACCTCTTTAAAAGATCTCGAATCACAATTAAAAAATTTCTTTCCTATTTTCAGGAATCTTTCTAGATTGTTCTTTAAATTTAAAATCAAACTTTATTTTTATTTTCTTTCCTTATTTTATTATAATTAACATATTTTAATAATTTGAATTACCCTAAATTAATAATTTCGCATTACCTATGATTTTATTATAAAAGATTGTCAAAATCCTAATTAATTTTTAATCTTTTATTCAATAAAATCATTTATTCAAAAGAAATAATCCAATTAAAAAAAAAAAAACTAATAATGAATTTGATCAAATAAAAACCATTAACCAAAATATAACAATCAAAACACATGATTTGACTTATAATTAAGAAATGCATATAGAAGAACTATTTGAGTTAAAAAAGTAAATAGAAAAAGTACAATATCGAATAACAGAAGGATAAAATGGACGAATCATAATCCAGTGACAATGGTAACAGAGTATAGCTTTGGCTCAGCTCATTACTTTTTGGAACTTCACTTGAAAAAAGTACAAGCAAGAAACAAGAAAAAGTATGCTACTAGTGATGTTAGAAGCTCCAGAGTCCAAGTGGGATTTATTAGAACAGTTGGAATCATCGGGACAACGACGGAACCAAGAATCCAGCCACTCGCAAGAGCTCCAAATCTGAAATGGAAGAACATATTAAAATGTCAGTAACTAAGAAAACAATCACCGCTGTTAAAATGGAAAATGAAGGAATAGATGACGAGCGAATCACAACGTAACTGATTAAGGAAAAATATTTATAGTTCTTTCCACAAGTAAACTTACCCAATAATTGAGGCTCTAGCCAGGCTCTTTGTCTTCTCATTAAGAAAATATATGCAAGCAGCCAAAGATACAGCTACCTGTATATAAGATAATTGTTGATTTTCAGTCTAATAATGTCTAAAGAAATGCCATAAGCATATTCTAATCTATCAGGCTTTAAATTGTGCAGAATGATTTGTCTCAGAAAGCATGCTAGATGATAAAACATGATTCAGAGGGGCTGCAGGCAGCAGAAGAATGCCACAGGTCTTCTGAATATCAATTATTCAACTGATGGTGGCTGCCCCATTAAATTCAATCAAAGAAACAATTTACGATAGCTCAGTTTGGAATTCTTAATCAAAATCAAGGGCAATAAATGGCAGCCTAACAAAATCTCACCGTCTCATTAGCAAGATGAAATCCAGCAAATTACACCACTTACATACAATATCGCTTTATGTTATTAAACATACAGAAGTTTCATCTAATGGCATGATCCTGCTTGTTCAACATAAGAATTACATCGTTTTAGAAGGACCAAACTTAAGAATAGCATACATTTATAGAAAGATACAGTCAAATCAATTTAAGAGTTAGGTAAATATACTATGGGATTTTAGGAACCCTCTCAATAATGAAGGATGCACATGCCAGATTAGTTACTAACTGTTTAGGACCAGCCTTCCAATAACATGACTCCATTTAAGGGTATCCAGACAAAATAGACATTCTCATTCTCATAAAAACAAAAATCTGCCACAAAAAGGGGGAATAGAAAAAGCAACAAACTTATAACAGCACTTGTATAAGAGACAAAGATGCTACGCCAACATACTTGAAATATATAATTCAATACGGAAAAATGTTTGTAGAAATCTTATTGATCACGAGTGACGAGACTAATAAGAAGTCAAAACTTCTCCCTAATGCATCAAAATGACGCAATTTAAGAACAATATTGTTAATCATGTAGAGATAGTCTGTCACAATCTAATCACAACAAGAGCAAACCTGGAAAGCAGGTCCGCCTTCAGCAGAATTCATGATACTCCAGCCACCCATGAATGCAAACAGAAACAATCTTCTAAAAATAACATCCTTTGCAGGAAGCTCCACAAAATTGAGCAAATTTTTAAACCACGGTGGAGATTCTTCAACTTGCTTCTTTAGCCTGCTTTTCAAATTAATTTTTGCTTTCCTCCTTTGTTTGAAGCTGGTCATTAGTAATTTCTCAAAAGCAGCTTCTATTGATTCTTCACTTCTCTCATGTCCAGCATATTGTTCCAAGAGAAAATTGCGTGATCCCCAAATTTCTTCCTCCGAAGCATAAGGACTTATTCCAAGACGTTTATAAGGATCCCAAACCTTTAATCGAGGAAATGTTGGGACATTACCTGAAGAAAAAGGTCAACATATAAGAACTATCAACAGTAAACCTGTGATTACAACCATGTTAAGCAACATAGGAAAAATTCCATAAACTTGTGATTAATGAGACTCCATTATCAACTAATTTGATGTTTTTAACCATCTAATAAATAGTTCTCATGGCAGGTATGTTCATTGCTAATACCGGAACTCCGAAGGTAGACAGATGATATTGATTTGCTGTAACCACCTAGTTTCACTAGTTCCACCGAAAAGGCGAAAATATCCAGCAATAAAACATAATTTAACTAAGTAAATGTTGGGGTTTTGGGGTCGGGCGCAGCGGAAGCGCGGGTTCGGGCGAAATCTTAAAATGGTATCAAAGCAGGTCTGATGCTTCATCCATTACATTATTCATGCTTGATATTTGATATATAATCCAATTTTAATGTTCGCACATGCTAGCAATCTAGATATGTTTCTTAACTTTTCAGTTTTACGCTAACGGAAAATGTAACAAATTTATAGTTAATTGAGTTATATTTCCTATAGGTAGAATTGAATTGTTTAGAAAATGATTTAGATTAAAATTCTGCATTGGATGTAGAGTATGGCTTCCGTAGGAAAATCCCCGCTTTTAAATATGGCTGTAAAGTAATGTGGTATTGGATACATGCTTCTTGGTCCGCCTTGTCAGTACGGATGCAAATGATTTCCTGATGCTATAGCCAAGGTTGTTAAAGGCGAGAGCGCACTGAGGCGATCAGAGCCAGAAAAGTGAGGCGCAAGGCGAGGGGCGAGAGGCGCACGCCTCACAACACACGAGGCGCACGTTTATTAATAATAATTTAATTTGTACTATATGCATTATTAACTTGTAAATATAAAAATAAAATAAAATAGTAAATAGATAATAATATTTTGACATATACTCTACTTTTATATTACTTCTACTTGTCTAACTCATAATACTTGACAAAATATACACAGTTCAAAACTTCAAATTCAAGAAAATAATAAAAACAAACGTAATTAAAAATACGCATAGTTCAAGTTCAAGAAAATGAAAAACAACAAGCATTAAAAAAACATCTGCTGAAAAAAATAACTGAAAAATAATCGTTAATAAAGAAAATATAAAAGAAAGAATCGTAGATAAAGAAAATGGAAAAAATAAAGAAAAAATATGAAGAAAGAAAAAGCTAAAAAAAGTTCAAAAAAAAGAATTGTAAAGAAAAAAGAAATACAAATGTAAAAGAAAGAATTGTAAATAAAGAAAATGCAAAAAAAAAGAAGAAGAAAGAAACAGAACTATAAAAGAAAAAAGAAACATAAATATAAAAGAAAGAATTGTAAATAAAGAAAATGAAAAAACAGAAAAAAGATGAAGAAAGAAACAGATTTGGAAAAAAAAAGTGTAAAAAAATTGATGAAAAAACTGGAAAACCATGATGCGCGCGCCTCTGTGCGCCTCGCGCCTCACTGCGCCTCGTGCGCCTCGCTGCGCCTCACTGCGCCTCGCTGGAATCGCCTCGCCTCGACTGGATAGATGCGCATCGGCGATCGCCTCGTGCGCCTCTCGCCTCGAGGCGCGCCTCAGTGCGCCTCTAACAACACTGGCTATAGCTGTATCGTGCCAAAGCTGTGCAGTTACGGTTGATGGTAGTTCATTTGCGCCGGTAGAACTTATATGATAAGAGACAAATTCAAGTGAAAGTGGAAATCCTGAACGTGCCAAAGCTATCAGGACTACATCGGTAGCTTGAGTTTGTCATTGGCAAGTGTAGCCTTGATACGCCTCCCTGTGAACGTGCCAAAGCTGTCACAGCGAGAAACAGTCAGGACCAAAACAAGGAGTCACTGATGAGTGATTGACAATGAGTTGTCTACCTAATGAATATACGTAGGCGAGAACGTGCCAAAGCTGTGAGTCGAAATATATTCATGGGATCCTACTCTCACTATGGAATTCGATTTAATTATTGAATTCCCGTTGTCCGTTGGGGATTACGGTATTACGTAAAATAGTGGGAGACACTGCTGAGTTTAAAATCCATAACTTAAGCAGTGTGTAATATTTTGGAATTTACTACTTTCGTTTTCCTTTATTCTATACTGTTTATAGAATTTTACTTCTAATCCACTGCATGTCTATTATTCGAATAGGTTTTCTGACTTTACTTATGGTTGCATAGTTCTAGAATAGGTTCTAGAAGGACAGTAGACTTAGATATTGTTAGATTAGTTAAAACCATCGGGAACTGTTGTTTCGATTTTCCTTTGAAAATCAAGATGGTTCGTGACTTAGTTTCTAAGTCATGATTATGTAATCTATATATATATATTTGGTTTAGGATATTATTCTAGAAAGAATTTTTTTTGATGCAGTAAGAATTGATACGAATCAGTTAATGTCTCAAGATTCTTGACTGGCATTAAGAAAACTCATTTAGTATTTGTTTGTCTTTATAATGACGTTTCTTGGCTTTTAGTGACTTTTAGAAGTCACGTGTCTGACACAGTTTGCTAATCAATTATTTACAATCGTTGCGAATAATTGAACGCAAATTATAAAGCTTAAGAAAGGAGATGTGTATACTTGTGTATAGAGAATATTGATTCTCAAAATACGATAACTGTAGGTATTGGATACCGGATCTCCCGTCTAGTTATTTAAAAATATTTAATAACTGTTTTGATATTTGATATCGGAACTTGAGGCTATTGGATAGTTACTTGTTCTGTATAAACAGTTGTTACATATTTTAATATGACTAGTAGTGTCATTAATGAAAGATAAACATTAAGATATATATATTCGGTAATTTAAATAACTTAGAACTGTGCTTTGTGAGATTTTATTGTAAAAGCATTGGATGCTTGTTCCTTATGGTAAATGATAGTCTGATATGAGTTCACACTACATATCCTTATCCATTTAATGAATATTGTATTCAGGAAATGATTAAATCTCATTTAACTGATGATTGTCATTGGACCACAGATTTATTAGACGAATACACTGGATGTATGTAGTTTAATGAATTAGAAATTACCTAGATAGTTTTCTTTACTCCGTAACGTAGTCAATGATTTGTCATGACTTGGTTACGTGTTTCTATTAGCGAACATGTTGAACTTCTTGAATAGTTCGAGAACTTTCGATATGTTTTCTGATGAAATATGAATAGAATATTTTGAATGATTAAAAGATATTCTATTTGAAGTATTGAAAACTATAAAATTCATTGCGCGTCTTTGAATTGTTCAAAGATGTTTGATCTGATCAAACGCATGAATTTAAGGCAGTTAGTTCTAAGGTTATTTAATGAATTTGATTCTTACACAATATTAAACTTCTGCGATTCCATTGTGATGGAATTGGCCAGTGGGAGTTATCGAATCTTATATGCTTTGATTCGTTGATATTGAGTGTTACCGAATTGGTTTTCAATACTCTTGGGGTTATGCTTCGGAAACACTAATTCATCTCTTTAATTTAGGTTCCATTTGTTTCTACAGATACATATATGATATATATAGTAGAAAATTCGAATCTTGAAAAGTTTAAGATTTGAATCTTTCTTTTGTATAATGGTTATATAAGTGAAAGTATTTGTGCCTCAGAGGTACGAGTGAAAAGTTTATCATTTATTCTATTTAATAGAATATTGTATTCTATTTGATAGAATATTTTTTCTACGATTCCGAGTAATAAAATTATTTTATTACTTGGTATGTTAACATTGGATGTTGACGATTGTAGAAAGGACTTGACTTAATGAAGTCAAATGTGAGAATGATAAATTGTGATGGAATTACATAATTAATAAGATGAAAAGACATTTAGACAACTTCCGTATAAGTTTAATAGGATGTCAGAATCATTTACAAAGTATTCGATACTTAATGGTTCTGTTGTTTTCTTATCGAAGAAAATTATCGTATAACTTATAGTGAGAGCGATATTTGATATCGATTCTGGAACTCGCCATTGAACCATAAATTAAGGTTGTTCATAGCTTACTACGATCAAGTTTAGAACTTGATTGGGCTTTCGTCATGAATTGTTCATGAGATGTGCAAATTGTTTACGCAGCGAAGGCGAAGTGAGCTTGTAAAGGTTTGACCTTTATAGTATGACAGTGAGAAAGGTTATGCTCAGTAGTCTATTGTAGATTCTGAGAAAACTTGTCTCTTATCGCACTGTTTGGACAATTAAGGATCTGTTGGTTAATGTCGATATTAAACTGTATTTTGGCTAAAGAATGCAAAATGGCGTTCTTGAGTGATTTCTTCGAATGGGAAATTCGTTGTGATTTCTTTGATTGAAGAATTCATTCTGGAATGGCCCTAGAGTTTGCATTTTGCTAAGATCACAGTTTGATATATTAGCTTATAGAGCCTATTGTAGACTCAGATAAGCCTTCCAGAAATTCGTGCTCTCTGATTTTGATACAGTCAGATTGTCTGGTTTTATCGAAGTATGGAGAATACGTATTTGTCAGTAGGGTCAGTGGGAGCGTACAATTTTCTTTCTAGTATTATATATCCTAAGTCTTCTTTTCTCCGTGTAAGCAATGGGAGTAGTCTCTTATATATTTGATATAAGGTTTTATATAAGATATAAAACTGAGAGACTTGTGAGATACTTCCATTAGTCGCATATTAGATACGATCTAATAAATGGCATATCAAGACTATTTGTATGACAGTTAGTATAACTGTTTAACAGTTAACGTGTCTTTATATATATAGTTTTCATCTTTCGTAAAGGATGATTCCTTTGTCGAAAGATAAATTGATTGGAATGTCTAGTCAATTTTATGCATCATAGATGATGACGTTATGAATACTATATTATGCGATTAAAGATATCAATTTAATTGTAATTTTACGAGTTATTTTGATATGGTGCAGACCATATGATGAGTCTAGATACATGTTCTTTGTGATCTTTGAGATATTAAGAAAGAGTTTCTAATTCATGGAGAATTTAGTCAAAACCATAAGGTCAGATTAGTTTTGATTCTAATTATGACATTCGATAGTCTATGTCATATAAAGTCAGAAAAGATGCAGTGGGAGTGTCACTGTTGATTCTACTAACTAGTGGAATCAGTTGCAACTTATGAAGTATTGACTTATGAAGTTGCATAGTGAAATTTAGATTAGAAGTTTTGATATTAGTGTAGTGCTTGCAGTTGTCTGTAAAGTATTTGGATTTAATCTCTAAATACATTAGACAACTCGGTAGCTATAGCACAATACTGATATAGCGTCTGATTCATATTGTTGTGGAATGTGGATTCTGTAAAATATTAATGATGTTGGCTTAGGAAAACGGTTGGGTTTGTTTGGCAGACTCGATTCTTAAAGCAGACTTACTTGTTCTTGCCTACCTCTTGAGTGCTGGTGAGCTCTTGAGGGCCATGAGTATGTGATATATATTGAGATGTGTATAGGATACCGTGGATTGACACTAGAGCAAGTGGGAGAAATTGTTAGGGTTGGTGCTCAGAATGCCAATCCGGATCGTATTTATGTCCAATTCATAAATATGAACAATTATATTTTCCATAATATTACTAATTTTAGTGGTAGCACCCTTGTCTTTTATACACCTATTCGATCTAATTAAGATTAGTTATCTGATTACGATTGGATCGAAACTGAATATGGTTCAGTGATAAGTGTATATTAGACAAATACCCTAGGATTTACAATATAGTGTGCAATTACAACGTGGTTTGTAATTGACATTGGGAAGCGCACTATAATTGTATATCCTTAAATAAGTTTCCTGGTCAAGATTTACTGAAACGGGTCGGTTAGTAAAATCTGCTAAGACCATACATGTCGTATATCGTGACTTGGTCCGATGGTTTATCCCAGTGAACCTGGAGTCTCGGGAGACTCGTATAGACATGTAGGTGTTTATTTGATAAGACACTGAACGACTCACTGAAGGTTTCCTAATAGATGGTACACCAACGTCAATAGGAACCTTCTCGAGTTGAGCGAGCATAGTGATCCTTTGACTTGAGATACTACAGTGGGATATATGAGTTATCCTCCACACTTTGATGGCAGTCACGTCAACGATCTATCCATGATCAGACCTCCGCCTGTTCGTTGGGTGTGGACTGATGCTTATGATATCCTGTGCGTATCAAGATAGGGTCTGTCAGTCCTGTGTACAGGGCATAGGCATCCTCACGTGTTTATGATCTAGTAAATCCATGGCCGTGGTATAACATCGGAAACCAGTTCCGAATGTTATTTAGAGATCGTAAATTGAAAGTCGACTGTATTATACCGAACGGATTTGACGTTCTGATCTATATCCCAGGTATTATACGGATGGCCTGTGACGGAGGGATTATACGTATGTTATGACCTCGACTTGTATAGTTTAGCAAGATTATCCGTGGTCGTCATAATCCATGAGTGGGTGGATTATGGACACGAAATTGGATTTTGTGACGGATAAACCTAAACTTAGAGAGTCCCACAATATGAAGTGTACTCGTTGAGCATTTGGGCAACTTGATATGAATAATATAGATTATTCATAATACTTCATCGGATTAAATGAGTTAATTCGGATCGTTTAATCGTTAAACGATAACACATGCAATTAGGAAATTTTGTTCGTAAATAATTATTGTGTATTTGTATTTGATACATAATACGATTAGATACACATTAATTATTTGTCAAATGAGATTTTGACACATGCCATAAATATATGTATTTGTTATTTATTGTAAATAAAATACATATATTTGTGCAAATTAATTGTTTAATTATTTAATGGTTGAATACTTAAATAATTATTTTTTTTCCAACCTTATCCATTTATTATAATTGTTATAACATTTGGTGGATTATAATTGGATGACTTGGCATGAATTAATTATGCTTTATATATTTCAATTTTGATTGGAAATTATAAAGCATATATATTTAGCATTTTATTTGTTAAATTTGAAAAATGACAAAAATGCCAAAAAAGAGAAAAAATTATTTCTCTCTCTTGTTCATTCAAGTTGCTGCCGAGAGCTCCAAAACAAAATGGGTTTTGATTTTGAATTATGATTCAAGCCATTAAAGTGAAGGAAATCATAGGAAAGATGGAGATTAGTAAGTAATCTTTAACTTCCTTTGAGTTAGAAAATTAGTTTCATATTTCTTGATGTTTTAGAATTGTTCTAGGGTTTTTTCATTTTAGAAAAATTGGGGCTTTTGGTAGTAGATCAAATATTGGAAGTGTTAGAGCATGTGTGAAGTGTTTTAGGAACTAATTAATGTAATTTTGTTCCAATTTTGTTCAAATTTGTATTGGACAATAAGTTGCCATTCTAGAGTGATATAACCACTCTTGTAACACCTAGAATTGTTCTTGGGTGCTTCATGTGTGGTGGCTTTGATTTGGTGATGGATTAATTAGAGTAATCTTGTGTAAAATTGGATTTGAGCATGAAAAGTGGACTGTTTTGCTCACTGATCAGACCTGGAATATCTGGAAATTTGGTGATGAAAAATATGTCTTATGAATGTTTTGGATGTGTTTTGGGAGTTGGCATAATTGCCGGAAAGTGTTTCCGACTTGAAATATAGCGAAAACGGCCAAATCCAACGTTACCGGGTGGATTTTGAGCCATCCGGGTGACGGCTGTGAAAACAGTGATTCCGTCACTGTTTTGGCAGCCCATGAACTGTCTCGACACTTTCACTTTTTGGCTTGATTCTTCATTCAAAATGAAAAAACCCATTTTCATGAGAGGCTCACGGCAGTAGCTTGGAAGAAGGAAGACAATCAAAACCACTTTTAATTTTATTTCCTAAAGTGGCGTGAAAGTGGAGTAAAAATAAAAGGTTTTTGATTGTCTTCCTTCTTCCAAGCTACTGCCGTGAGCCTCTCATGAAAATGGGTTTTTTCATTTTGAATGAAGAATCAAGCCAAAAAGTGATGCCATAATGACCAATTAAAAATCACTAAAATACCGAATAAATTATTAAATATCCAATACAAATAATTTATTCATATTTCACCTTAACCTATTTATTCAATATCATATATTAACATAAATAATGAGAAAACTCGCGAAACTTTTACGAAAATCATTTTTTCCGCAAAATTGCCTAAAACGCGTTTTTGATCGAACCGACTACCCGACACTTATGGAAACTGCCCAAGTCAGGTCCAATAGTGTCGAGACAGTTGATGGGCTGCCAAAACAGTGACGGAATCACTGTTGTTTTCACAGCCGTCACCCGGTTGGCTCAAAATCCACCCGGTAACGTTGGATTTGGCCGTTTTCGCTTATTTCAAGTCGGAAACACTTTCCGGCAATTATGCCAACTCCCAAAACACATCCAAAACATTCATAAGACATATTTTTCATCACCAAATTTCCAGATATTCCAGGTCTGATCAGTGAGCAAAAACAGTCCACTTTTCATGCTCAAATCCAATTTTACACAAGATTAATCTAATTAATCCATCACCAAATCAAAGCCACCACACATGAAGCACCCAAGAACAATTCTAGGTGTTACACAAGATGGTTATATCACTCTAGAATGGCAACTTATTGTCCAATACAAATTGAACAAAATTGGAACAAAATTACATTAATTAGTTCCTAAAACACTTCACACATGCTCTAACACTTCCAATATTTGATCTACTACCAAAAGCCCCAATTTTTCTAAAATGAAGAACCCTAGAACAATTCTAAACATCAAGAAATAAGAAACTAATTTTCTAACTCAAAGGAAGTTAAATTACTTACTAATCTCCATCTTTCCTATGTTTTCCTTGATGATTTCCTTCACTTTATGGCTTGAATCATAATTCAAAATCAAAACCCATTTTGTTATGGAGCTCTCGGCAGCAACTTGAATGAACAAGAGAGAGAAATAATTTTTTCTCTTTTTTATAATGTCAAAAACGAAATTGGCCTTAGGGGCATTTTTGTCATTTTTCAAATTTAACAAATAAAATGCTAAATGTATATGCTTTATAATTTCCAATCAAAATTGAACATATATAAAGCATAATTAAATCATGCCAAGTCATCCAATTATAATCCACCAAATGTTATAACAATTATAATAAATGGATAAGGTTGGAAAAAAAAATAATTATTAAGTATTCACCATTAAATAATTAAACAATTAATTTACACAAATATATGTATTTATTTACAATAAATAACAAATACATATATTTATGGCATGTGTCAAAATCTCATTTGACAAATAATTAATGTGTATCTAATCGTATTATGTATCAAATACAAATACACAATAATTATTTACGAACAAAATTTCCTAATTGCATGTGTTATCGTTTAACGATTAAACGATCTGAATTAACTCATTAAATCCGATGAAGTATTATGAATAATCTATATTATTCATATCAATTGCCCAAGTGCTCAACGAGTACACTTCATATTGTGGGACTCTCTAAGTTTAGGTTTATCCGTCACGAATCCAATTTCGTGTCCATAATCCACCTACTCATGGATTATGACGACCACGGATAATCTTGCTAAACTATACAAGTCGAGGTCATAACATACGTATAATCCCTCCGTCACAGGCCATCCGTATAATACCTGGGATATAGATCAGAACGTCAAATCTGTTCGGTATAATACAGTCGACTTTCAATTTACGATCTCTAAATAACATTCGGAACTGGTTTCCGATGTTATACCACGGCCATGGATTTACTAGATCATAAACGTGAGGATGCCTATGCCCTGTACACAGGACTGACAGACCCTATCTTGATACGCACAGGATATCATAGGCATCAGTCCACCCCCAACGAACAGGCGGAGGTCTGATCATGGATAGATCGTTGACGTGACTGCCATCAAAGTGTGGAGGATAACTCATATATCCCATTGTGGTATCTCAAGTCAAAGGATCACTATGCTCGCTCAACTCGAGAAGGTTCCTATTGACGTTGGTGTACCATCTATTAGAAAACCTTCAGTGAGTCGTTCAGTGTCTTATCAAATAAACACCTACATGTCTATACGAGTCTCTCCCGAGACTCAAGGTTCACTGGGATAAACCATCGGACCAAGTCACGATATACGACATGTATTGGTCTCAGCAGATTTTACTAACCGACCCGTTTCAGTAAATCTTGACCAGGAACTTTATTTAAGGATATACAACTTATAGTGCGCTTCCCAATGTCAATTACAAACCATGTTGTAATTGCACACTATATTGTAAATCCTAAGGTCTTTGTCTAATATACACTTATCACTGAACCATATTCAGTTTCGATCCAATCGTAATCAGATAACTAATCTTAATTACATCGAATAGGTGTATAAAAGACAAAGGTGCTACCACTAAAATTAGTAATATTATGGAAAATATAATTGTTCATATTTATGAATCGGACATAAATACGATCCGGATTGGCACTCTGAGCACCAACCCTAACAGTAAATCCTGACATGACATTATTCCTTAGGATTATGATGCATTCATCGCAAGAAGAAACACCTCTTCGCCCTGTCTCTCCAAAAGAAATGCATATCATAGATGTTGCATGGTGTTAATAACAACGTACATGTCCTCCATCGGTACATGGTCTTTTTTTGGGTTACATTTCACACCACCCGATGCACAAGTACAAATTAAAGAAAATTCCCCATCAAAAACCTCTTGCACCCACTAAAAGATGCCAAGACAATTGGTCTATCTCCTTGGGGACCCACCGGGTCCACATGTAGAATAACAGTACGCACGTATACTTCTCACAACTTACGTGACTCACCCTACACTTCTAATCCCAACACCCATCAGTTCCAGTGAGCTGTTATAAAATAAACTGCAATAAAGTACAGAAGAGTAGAAAAACTTATTATGTTGTCTTGTTTACTATATTAGCCCTTTCGATATTTTAGTCTAGGTATCAAAGAGTCTACTCTCTATCTCTTCCATTAAACTTACGAACAAAATATATTAAGTATCGTAATTCCAGGGCAGCGATGCTTAACAGTTTTACAGTAATCTGTCAAAATGACTGGGTTTTTTTCCCTCGTCATGAAGGTTGAAATTCTGAAAAGTAGAATGGCGTATTGAAATTTTCCTATCACACTAAACATAATTTGTATACTTTCAGTAGGCAATTAAACAAGCTACCCTTCAAATACACCAAATTTCTCTTCTTATATCAGAGATTAAACTCTAAGAACCATCGAAACAATTATAAACAGTACAAATTTTCAATTTGAAAAAAAAAAAAGCAACATCAATGATCAAATTATAGAAAAAATGAATAATTGCTTAATTTTAACTCCTGAAAAGAAATACCTCCAGATGGTGTGTCCACAGCACATCTAGTGACTTTAGAGCTTCTAGAAAGGAGGCAAAACGCTGCCTTTCTTGTATTTCCATGACCAAGACTGCACATAAACAAAAACCCAATTCTTTAAATCAATTAAATTCGCGCACAAATTAAACCTTAAAAAAACTTGAAGAAAAAAAGAAGTTGAATGTTTATGAATTGAGGGCGTAGTACTTACAGCGAACGGGGAAGGAAAGGAGTGGAGAGATTAGGGTTTGAGACTAAAAGATTAGGCATGAATTTAATTTAGTTTAATTTAATTGTTTGTTGGAAGAATCGCAATTGTAAAAATACTTCCAACCAACAAGCTGAAGCCTCCAGGCCAAGAGGATTAATCCCTTCCGGATTTTGTGTTTTTATGAGCAAAATGTTAGTAGAAGCCGATGGCGTTCATTATATTGCACAGGGGTGCGCACTACGCCCCCCACCCCTCAATCCAGGTAACAGTTACTGGGCCGAAGCCCAATTTCTAAACTTTTATTTATTTTTTCAATTTTTAACAAAAATAATTAAAAAGCCATTTTTATTAGAGGACGGAGATAAAATAAGGACTAACTAGGCTTTGATTGTGTTGAAAAAAATACAAAACACAACCAAATCATATTGTTTTGGTTGTGCTTTAATCCAAAGTTTTGTCATACAAAAAACTAAAAGACGAGATCTCGAGAGAATGTAAACCACTGAGGGTTCATGGTATCATTGAGGGCAATAAAGAAATTTATTTTAATCACAGGACATTTTCAAGTAACTACTTGTTGATAGTTTATTATTCACATAATACAAAGACTGTTTTGGATAGAGATTGTATTTTTGCTGCAGAATTGTGTCGATGGCTATGATAAATAATTGACCAGTGTTGCATCATAGTTTAGAATTTTGGTCAATTTGAGCTAATTGCTTCCTCAAAACCCTTCTCATAACCTTATTTGTTGCTGTTCTTGGAAGTGATGGAAGGGAAACAACATGCGAGACCTGCGCAAGCACATCATCATCATCATCATGTTAAAATTTAGACTGTTAATTCTATGGTGCCTCTATGCTTTAGGAAAGATAAGCAAAAGTAAGAAGGGCTGGAATCGGTTACCCTGAACAGAGGATTTAGTTTCTTCTGCACTGCGGAATTGAAAGACATCCTCAATCGATTCAAGTCTGGTGATGTGCTATTGGGATTCTTGAATACAACGGCTATTATGAGTCGCTCAGGTCCACCATCTGGTGGTGGCACCCCTATGGCTGCTGTTTCAAGCACTGTGCTATCGGCTGCATTACAGATGCGCTCAATCACAACTGAACTAACCTGTCGAAGAGAACAAAATGTGTTGACACAAGAACAGACAACACATCATTTTGCTTCAATTGATCATAAACTGATTTGGTAGGCATCCCATTACCCTATGCCGTTAGGTAGGATGCATACCTTGATACCCCCAATATTCATGGTATCATCTGCACGACCATGAGCACGATAATACCCTCCAAAAGTGCGCTCAAAAACATCCCCATGCCTCCGTAGAATCTTCACAAGTGACTCAATACAGAGATTTAATAAACCCAGAAAATACATTAGAATGAAGATAGAAAAATAAACTTGTTTGTACCTGTCCGTTCCAGGAAGGCATTCCACTAAAGTACACATCATAGTGATTACCATTCAGCAGCGTACTTGAAGCACCAAACATAAGAGGGCCAAGCGCTAACTCACCCATTCCTGGCACATTTTGAGGCTACAATTGAAAAAGTTTCAGAATTATTGTCAAATCATTCAAGAAACAGAATATAGTACTTGTAAGAAGAGAAATGAGCAGGAAGTAAAACTCTGATTTCAACATGATAACAGCCTATCTTCACTACATACTAATGCAAGGCATACTGATGCTTACAATAGGACAGCCATCATTGCCGAGAAAAAACAACTTGCAGCCCATAGCTGGTGTACTAAAAGCAGCCAGTGATTGAGGCTGCAGTAAAGATCCAGTAATAAATCCACCACCAATCTCTGTACCACCACAGTATTCGATAACAGGTTTGTAGCGAGCTCTCCCCATCAGCCATAAGTACTCATCTACATTAGAAGCTTCACCAGTGGAGCCAAAACACCTACCAGTTTCCAAATAATAAATACAGCCCGAAAAGTCAATTTCTAGAGCACAATCTACAGGACCTATATATATTATTGACTTGATTAAACAATCACATTCATCCAAATATGAAGAATAACAAGCTCAGTAGCCGCATCCAGGACTTACCGAATGGAAGACCAATCATAGCCATCTATGCAGTTTGTACTTTTCCATGTCCGAACAATACTCGGGATCACACCAAGCATTGTTACTTTAGCATCCTAGACAAATTGCAAGAAGTTTAATTGAAATTTAGAAAGATTCCTACATGCTATATATGTGACAAAATATAGAAAGGAATGATACTTTTAGTGGCCTAGCCATTTCAAACTTCTCTCCAAACTAGTTCTATCTCTAGTCTATGCCTATGGGTATAAATGGAGTGTAATAAATTTTGATATGAGAGGCTGAGACATTAGCAAAGTGTACTGTTTGATGTACACATAAAGGTTCATGTGGCAAAGTCAAATAATAATCAAGGGATGTTGAGTCCACAGCCAATAGTCTCATTTTGTTTCTAGTGCTCTGAACTGAATTGCTGCCAATATTGACTAAATGCAATTTTCCATTGAATGATATGTGTAATATCAATATTGTCTCACATGATAATATGATATCATATATTGGAAACTAAGGTCAGAATAAATCTCCCAGGACACTTTAGCATCTCAATATTGCTGTGGCATTAAGAGTATTGACAGATACTCTATAACACACAGAGAAATGGCACACTAACAATATTGGCAAGACTCAAGGGTTCCTACCTGTACAAACTTAGCAAAGCCAGAACCAAGGGGGGAACCATTGTATAAAGCCATGGAAGCTCCATTTAACAATGATGCATAAACCAGCCAAGGACCCATCATCCACCCAAGGTTAGTTGGCCAAGCAACAACATCGGCTTTACGAATATCCATGTGGCACCATGCATCTGCTGCAGCTTTAAAAGGAGTTGCATTGCTCCATGGAATTGCTTTTGGTTCCCCTATGCCAGAAAATAATTTCAGTCAGGATTTACAATGCAATTGTGCAGCTCTAGATGCAATTTCAGTTTGTAAGTTTGGAATTTAATCATACTTAAGTTTTGATGAGAATCAAATAGTTATCCAGCCATTAATATTCACTAGTATATCTGGGTTTTTAGAGAAGCTTGATAAAGATAATTATCATAGGGGAGTTCCTAGATGTAGGCACTGCATTTTTGCATATAAGTCCCTATGATGAGTCTCATTTGGAGGCACTACCTTTTAAGTCACGGAAGTCACGGGAAACGGACGTCGGAAGGGGAAATTCAGAATAAGTACGTCATCGGATTCATTTCACAAGTTCATTGTTTTCGTTCGTGCTGCGTTCGTTACTTCGTTCGAACGTCAAACAAATTGCGGGCGTTCGTGTAGCATTCGAAGGGGCGTTCGAACGGCGTCGGTATTTCTGGTTTTGCTGCTAGCCTCACACCCAAGCCCAATTAACCCAATTAGCCCACCAAAGCCCATAAAACACATCCCAATTAATAAAACACATATTTAACACATGGGGAATTAAATAAAATCTAAAAATCACATACCAAATTAAAATAAATATCAAATAAAATCATGCCTAATTAAAATCAATCAACAAATATTTTATTCCTAAAACAACACAAATTAAATATATTAACTTCCTAAACAAGCCAAATTTTGTCCCCCAATCAATCTTTTGTTTTCCTTGTTTACACCAAATCAAATCCCCCTTAAATGCCAAATCCCTTTCCTTGTCAAGCAAGATTTAACCCTAGCCCTTTGCCTATAAAAGAAACCCAATTCCAACCCTTGAGAGGCCCTAGCTCATTGACACAACTATCCCTCACTCTCAATAACCAAAGATCACAAACCAAAGAACCCCCATTGCCCTGACCAAAACACATCCCGAACAGCCCTTTTACCTCGTCAAAACAGCCCCCGAACCACACCATAACACCACCGAAAATCACACCCAAAACAGTAGCCAAAACATCCCAAAAACAGTAACTAAAATACAGCAGCAAAACAGTAGCAAAACGGCAGCGAATCGGAGTCAAAACAGCAGCGAATCGGAGTCAAAACAGTAGCTTGAGCAGTGGAACAGCGAGGAAAGGTGTGAACCTGTGAACCGGAGGAGTTGCGGAGCATTCCCCCTCCTTTCGACGACCGTACACCGTACTACCGAGAGACGACGAAAAAGGTTAGTGTAGGCACTGCATTTTTACACATAAGTCCCTATGATGAGTCTCATTTTGGAGACACTACCTTTTAAGTCACGGAGGTCACGGGAAACGGACATCGGAATGGGAAATTCAGAATAAACAAGGTTCACTGTTTTCGTTAGTGCTGCGTTCGTGTTTACGTTCGAACGTCAAACGGATTGCGGGCGTTCGTGCCGCGTTCGAGGAAACGTTCGAACGGTGTCGGTAATTCTGGTTTTGCTGCTAGCCTCACATCCAGCCCAATTAGCCCCCCAAAGCCCATAAAACACATCCCAATTTAAATAAATAAATATTAATTAAAACATTAACTAAATAAGATAATAATTAAATTAATTAAATAATTAAATAAAACATATACCAAACATAAAATAAACAATTACCAACTTAAACTAAAATCATGCCTAAATTAACAAATCACATACTAAATCAAAATATAATCATACCAAGTTAAAATCAATCAACCAATATATTATTCCTAACTTAAAATATTGTATTCCTAAACCAAGCCAATCAAATATTCAACCTTCCCTATCTAGCCAAGATTTGTCCCCCCCTCAATCTTTGACTTCCCTTAACCAAACCAAATCAAATCCCTCTTTAATTAGCCAAATCCCTTTCCTTGTCAAGCCCAACCCTTTGCCTATAAAAAGAAGCCTTCACCAACCTTCTCAACCCTAGTCCCTAGTCCCTAGCTCATACACAACACACATAAAAATTACAGGAAGAACACACCCAAGAAAAAGGAAGCAAAAGATAAAGAGGAAACGGCAGTGAAACCACAAGGAAACAGCAGCAAAACGGATTCAAAACAGTAAGACAACGAACGAGACCAGTGAACCGGGAGAGTTGCGGAGCATCCACCCTTCCGACGATCGCGTACCGTACATCCGAGAGGTGATTTAAAAGGTTAGACCTGATGGTACTTTTCACACTCGTCTTTATCCGATTTTTGTTATTTATTTTGATTGTATTTTACTTGTTTATTAAATCCTGTGTGTGTATGATGTGTGTTGTGGGTATTGGATGAATGGAAGAGTGTTGTCTCTTGTGGTATATAGGATGGAAACCCAGACGTAAATTCCGTAGCCGAATCCGAATGGACGGTAGTGCGGTCTGTACATGGGACACAACTCCACGTATCACTTGAGTAAACAGCACCTTCTCTTGTGTGTGTTGCTTTGGTTTATTTATTTCTTGTCATTTAAATCCTGTATGTTGCTTATTCTCGTATGATATGATCGAGTGCATGGGCTTAGTAAGTGCGATGAAAGGTTCCCTAATTGGAGGGGTTAAAAATCCTTCACCACGACGCTTTGCCGCACCGATTGATGTGTGTTCGGTTGAATGCGAGATACGTTCAATCGAGCATACATAGTTTGATATGATTGTCTTTATTTTCGTATGCATGATTCAACCGAGCGCATGGGTTTAGTAAGTGCGATGTGAGATCCCCTATGGGGAGGGGCTAAAACCTTTACCACGATGCTTTGCCGCGCCGGTTGATGTGTGCCCGGTTGGATACAAGATACGTTCAATCGGGCACACTATGTTTAATATCATTGCTTTTAATTCTTTGTATGCATGATTCAGTCGAGCGCATGGGCTTAGTATGTTGGTCTAAAGGTCCTCTCTTTGAGAGATCAAGAGCCCCAAAAGGCCACCTTTACGGCAGTACTTCGCCGCGCCCCACTATTTTGTTGTTTATGTATTGTGTCCCATTTCATGCATCAGGTCTGTTCCCGTTCGAACGCGTTTACGAACGCAACTCGAACGCGCAAGCATTTTTGCCTTATCATGCATCAGGTCTCATTTACGTTCGAACGCGTTCACGAACGCCATACGAACGTGAGCATTCTGTTTCATTTCCGTTCGAACGCGTTATCAAACGCCATACGAACGCGAGCATTCTGTTTCATTTCCGTTCGAACGCGTTATCAAACGCTACTCGAACGTGAGCATTCTGTTTCATTCATTCCGTTCGAACGCGTTTACGAACACTACACGAACGTGAACACACTGAACTGAGTCTGTCTTATCATATTCATGCATAATTGCCTCTTGGTTGATCTTTCTTGTGTTATATAGCCAACCGTATTGTTTGTATTCCTGCATTTATCCATTCTATGTGTTCTTGGGATTGTATTCAAGCATGATTAGGCTGTTAGCATGTTATTTGGTTAATAGGTTCATGAGATAGTACTCAAGCATGTTTATTCCATTGGTTGCGTCGTTTGCCTTGGTCTTGATTTAACGCATTACGATTCATATGCCTATGCCATGATGACTTTGGAGTATTATTTCTTGTGATATATCGGATGGAAACCCAGACATAAATTCCGTAGCCGATTCCGAATGGACGGTAATGCGGTCTGTACTTGGGATACAACTCCACGTATCACTTGGAAGAGTGCTCACATGTATGCTTGTGCGGATATTATGTATGCTTGTGTTTTCATGAATATGATATGCTGAATGAAGTTGTATGTTCATTGTTACTTTGAGGTATTTTGTTAGAAATGTGTTATTAGATATGAGATATATGCGAAATGTATGTATTAGTGTTATTTTGTACCCATGAATATAGAAGCATGATATTCTTAGGAATAAGTGTTACTTAAGCCTGATTAAATTATTATGTAAATCCTTTCATTACAAATGGCATAAGTAAGGGACCATTCCGAACCCAACGGTTTGAGGTCTTCCCTTGCGAGGGGTGAGTGCGGCCTTAAATCTCATTTTCCCGGTTCACACCGGGTGGCGACTCCATTACTCTCCGGTTTAGTCCCTCGTGGCTACTCCGTACTCCCAACTAGGCCGCGAGCCTAGGGACAGCATGCGTCGTCCAGTTTCTGTGTCCCACAGTTAGACCTGAGGGCACCTTGTATTTATTATCTTTCATTTGTCTTTTATTTATTTTAATATATTATCGCATGAGAGTCGTTTGTTGAGGCATGATGTGAATTCCGGATGAACGGAATGCGTGTTCTCTTTTGTGGTATATCGGATGGAAACCCGGACGTAAATTCCGTAGCCGAATCCGAATGGACGGTAGTGCGGTCTGCACTCGGGATACAACTCCACGTACCACTTGAGAGATACATGTATTTCGTTTCATCCAAACTTGTATTTGAGCATGATGTAGTTAGCACGTTATTTATTTATTTAGCATGATTTAGCCCTTAGTATGTTAATCTTTATGCATGATTTAGGTGTCCATGTGATTAGATATGTCGTTGTTGTGATCCTGTTTGAATACGATATCTAAAACCATATGAATGTATGCAATCTGCCAGTTCCTGTTCGAACGCGAACCTTCTGTTTACCTTTCGAACGCGTTCTCGAACGCTACGCGAACGCGCACGCATTTTCTTAGTTTCATCATGCATCAGGTCTGGTCCCGTTCGAACGCGTTCTCGAACACCATACGAACGCGAACCTTCTGTTTACCGTTCAAACGCGTTCTCGAACGCTACACGAACGCGCACGCACTGAACTGAGTCATTTTCATCACATGTCATGCATAATTGTCCCCAGTAGTTACCCCCTTGTATTATGAACCTGATTGCTCCTCTTTATTGTGTATTATTGTGCCATTGTCATTTATCTGTATTCCCCACATGTATGAGTACAATGTGTTTATTAGGTTGTATGCTTGCCGTATGTTAATTTATCTTTATGCATGTAAATTGGGACATAGATTATATGCAAATAGGTTGTATGCAAATTCGGACATAGGTTGCATGCAAATATGAAGATGTGTTACATGTGAACTTAGATGAACTTTTGATGTATGCATGCGAACTTAGGAGTAGATTATCCTTGGAAATATGTTGCTTAGGCTTGGTTGAGTTATTGCACAAATCGTTTTATTATAAGTGGCATAAGTAAGGGACCATTCCGAACCCAACGGTTTGAGGTCTTCCCTTGCGAGGGGTGAGTGCGGCCTTAAATCTTTGTCCCGGTTCACACCGGGTGGCGACTCCATTATTCTCCGGTTTAGTCCCCCGCGGGCTACTCCGTACTCCCAACCGGGCCGCGAGCCCGGGACAACATGCGTCGCCCAGTTCCTGTGTCCCACACTAGAGTAAAGTTTTTCATAGAAAAAACTCCACAATTATAGAGCTTTAGACACAACACATTGTACCGTTTTTTCCCAAACTTGGTTTTGCACTTGTTTAAAGTTCTTTGTACTGAATCTAAAGTTATTTCCTATCCAGGAATCAATTTCTTGATCCTGAGCTACAAAATAATCATATAAATAATTTTCCATAAAAGCTACACTGATTTTTTTATGACTAAAAGATATTTTTAAGAAACAAAACTAGTTCTCCTTTTTCTCTGTTTTTTCTTTTCTTTTCTCCTTCTCAATTTTTTTTTTAATAAGAAATATTTTCTCTAATGTAAAATTGCCTGGAAGTTTTTTCCCCCCTTTCCAATTTCAAGGCGCCTAAACATTTTTTGGCCACTTATAGACTTTTTATAATTTCAAGGTCACAGCACAAAATAATTTGATCATTTTAACAAAAACTACAGAACTCCATTATAGTTTAAGCAGGATGAAGATTTGGCGCCAAAATTTTACCTATATCCCATAAATTGCAGAGTTTATGTTCAGTCCAAGAAAGATCAATTCTAGTATAACAAAATGAGTTAAGATTTATGAGGTTTCATTCATCAAGCTACCTGTGGTTCCAGACGAGAAGAGAATGTTCGTAAATGCTTCCACCGGTTGTTCTACAGCTGCAAATTCATCATTTCTGCAGATTTGATGTAAAAGATGGGCAGATAGAGCACAAGCATTAGAACTCTCTAGTTATCCTTTTTTTTTTCCCAAAAATTAAAAGATCATCACTCATGTAGCTTTGAGATTATTACAATATTTTGTGTTCACTTGAGCAATGCCCATAAGCCTTAGTCAATAACCTGATCAGTGGAGGATAGGAACAAATGATCGTTGCTTACTTGTTACTTTTCTTTCATGTATACAAATTTTTAAAACTTTGAGATCACTGCATTGATGCCTTTTTCACAAAAGTTAATGTTTTGACAATTAGATGGTGTTAAAAAAAGTGTCTTACTTAACCTACTAATTGTGGATAATAAAAGATAGATGGCCATGCACACAGATTAATAAGGTAGTAAGGAATAAGCAGAAAAAAATGTGCGTACTTAAACTGCCTGACCCTTTCCAGAAAATCGTGCCAAGAAATATCACCATCACGCAGTTTCATGCTGAATCTAGTACCTTTGGCGGGAAAAACAATTGCCAAAGGAGCTTGGGCATCGATAACTCTACTGCAGAACCGAAGCTCAAATATGAGACATATTAGGACAAAAAATGAACAGGAAAAACAGACAAATCAAGTATATGTATGTGGCTCGCTAGTAACAAAAGCTTTACCTGTACAAGGGTATACTTTTGTCACCGCGAATGATTAGATCCTGACAAAATAAGATGATTACACATGAATGAGGACATAATTACAGGCTTGAATTTGAATCAATAAGCTCAAATGTTTCCATGAATAACCAAAATGTTGAGATACATTATGGTCCTTCATAAGAAACAGGGTTATAACCTGAGTAAATATGGCTTTTGCTCTTGATATTCTAAGCCTTGTCGATATTTCAAGTGCTGCAAAACTATCAGCTATAGAGACAACTACATATCCTGCCAGAACAATAGCTAGGTAGATAACCACAGACTGGACATTCATTGGCATATCAATTGCAATAGCAGATCCTTTGTCCAAACCCAGGGCATTGAGTGCATCTGCAACTAACCTACAAGTTATGGCACCATGAAAAAATTGTCATACTTAGAACTGGTGGAACTTTTGCAAAAGAATATTAGAAACATCACGTAAACATCTCTTCCTACCCAAAAATTATCATAATAACATATGAAAAACTACATTGTCTCATGTGACATATTGATTTCAGTCTACCTAAGGACTAACTAGAATAACTGATTGCTTTCTTAATGGCAGTATCGAAGTTAACTATGCTTTGATATGCTAATAGCAACATAAAATAATTTGCATATGCCCATAAAATCATTTAATAATACTATCAATGAAGCATCTATAAATTGATTGACCAAAAAATAAAAGTAAAAATAATAAAAAATCTCTAACAGCTTATAAATGAAAAATACCATACCAAACCTCAGCACTCAATTCCTTATGTGTCATGCCCTTCACAGGCAGATTGTCATCTCCTTCATCACGCCACCATATCACAATGTCATCCAAACTTCTATCACTACTTAAACTTAAACAATTTTTCGCAGGATTCATACATGCTCCAGGAAGCCATTGGCCGCCTGGGTTTGACAAGTGGTTTTCCCCACTTGGATTCTCACGTAAAATACATTGAGGAGGTGCCGAAAATGATATACTCATTTCATCCAATACAGTTTTCCAATACACCTAACAAATAACGAGATAGGAAACCATAATTTTGCAATAAATGGCAGCATAGAGAAGCATAATTCAGAAAGGTACTATTAATGTCACCTTAAAGTTACATCAATACTACCTCAGGGTTTGAGACTGAAAATTCCTGAAAATCAGAAAAACTCAACACAGGATCCTTGTAACTTGAACCCAAAAACTCTTTTCCACGCCTCTCTAATAATTGACCAACATTGGTTAACTTTGCAACTTCCCTACCCATACAAGAAGGAATTAATTTGGAACAACAAAACAATAAAGGAGAGCAATTTAGCATTCATATAAACAATATAAATTAAAAATGCAAAGCAACACATATTTCCATAAATTAAGACTCCAAATTTCATTGTCCCCTTCAACTGTTTGAACACTTTTCCTTTTTTTAAGCATGTAAATTTTACAACTCTGATAATCGGGAATTTCAGCAACCATTTTTCTTAAGTTCACATAATCGAATTAATCTTCATCTTTCTTCGTACTTGGTTAATAGCTGATCCTCAGTTACAACCCTAAAATAAGAGAATCCACATAATTCTGCAATGAGAATCCCAATTACACTGAAATGGACTCAAAATACTGAACTAAAAACTTCTACTTGCACTATTTTACTTAATTCACTTAACATGTCAGTATAAAAACCCGAAGACCAATCAATAAATTCTTATTGAATCAACTCCAAATTTCAGCAGAAGCTCAATCAACCAAATTGAAAATTATTTTCCCAAAACATTATCAAAATCACACTTGTCAAAATTATAAAAAAGGGTCCCATCACAATACCACCCACTTCATTTTATCATTCAATATCATGCAAGTAAGCTAAGGGGATCAAATAATACATACGGGTCGGGAATCCAAGCAGGCGGGTCGGGTCCAAAGTCTTTATAGCAACCGTAGTACAACATCTGATGAAAGGAGAAGGGAAGGTCAGGGCTGAGGATTTTGGCAGTGACGTTCTGCCACGTGGCGGGAGTGGCAGCGCCGTAATTATTGACGATCTCGGTGAGCTTCTCATGGAGCTGCTCTGCTAGTTTTGATTGTATCCCCAGAGCTTCGATATCGTTGCTGGTGATGCAGTCAAGTGATTTGTAATTGTACGTAGCCATTTTTTTTTTTTTGGTAATTGTCTCCCCCTTATCTGTTTGTGTTTTTGTCTCAGAGAAGACCAAATTTTACTAATAACGCTTTGTTTTTCGAGCTGCTTTGATTTTCATTAGCTGTTTATATTGCTGTACTTTTTTCTATTTATAGAAATTATTCATCACTTGTCACACTTGTATGGTGAGGAATTTACTGTACTGTGAAAGGATAGAAACTGCTGGTGCACTGCACATTGTTAATCTACCGTTCCAACACCATTCCTATGATTTACACAGTTGCAATGAGGGATAGTAAAAATCCTGGATTTTCTATCGGGATTCGGGATCTCATAGTATTTAGTACATAATTTCATCATGAATCTTGATATATAATAAAAAAAAAATTGTATCTCATTTGGGATTCGAAATCATGGACTAATTTTTGATATAGAATTTGGGATGATTTTCATCTCATGTCTATGATCGAGATAATGAATTATCCCGAATTCATAATCGAAACGGGACTAGGATTGACAAATTCTGACCCCGTTCCGTCCGATTACTATCTCTAGTTCAAATCCTCTATATAAGGCTATAAGCATGCTTCTGTAACATCCCCAATACGAGAATGTTACCGGCAAACAACAGATCCCACTGTCGCCTAAGCCTCTAACTCATGTACTAGAACATTTGCTCTTATCCTAATGCTATGCAATGCTTACTCAATCACACATGCAACTTAATAACTTAAATAAACTTAAATGCTAAATCATGAAACCGAGTATATGCATATATACATGTCTGAGATTATATAAAGTATATATAGTATATGTACATCATCAAATACATATTTGTGATATGACAAAATGACATCCTAGAGATCTACATTCTACATGAACATAGATCTGGAATGATGGACCCGATGACTAGTGATTGCAACATAACACTTGTCCTCGAACTGGGTCTCCAAAAGCAACGCATGGCTCACTAAAAGAAGAATTCTGCAAAAGAACTGGGAAGTGGTGGGGGTGAGTCCTTAGGAACTCAGTGAGTGGAGCTACAAAATAAGAAACTGAATCAGAACATCTCTGTGAAATCATTTATACTTAAAGTGCTTTTGAAAACTTTCTTTGAAAACTGATTCCTTTCTTTAAAACTGGAGAAAACCTTTTTTCTGAAAACTTTATGTGAAGAATATCTCTGGTACTGTGGAAAAACTTGACGTATGAGGGTGTTACATATCGGCGTCTCCTCATACGCCTAACTAGAGGCAGAAGTGAAAATCCATGACTTTGGGGCGTTACGTATTACAGTCCCCCAAAGCATGCCACTAATGTACCTAAAACTAGTGGTCTTGGGGCGTTACGTATCGCCGTCCCCCAAGCCACTAAACTAGAGCCGGTTTTGTTGATCCATGCTACTACCTAACCCTGAAACTAGGGTCTAGGGGCATTACGTATCGCCGTCCCCCTAGCCCTGAACTACGTGTGCATACGGTCTATGTTCGTCAATTCCATAAGTAAAAGCTGAGGTGAGTTTTTCCCCCATGCCTCGCAAAAAACATAAAACTTATACTTTTAAATCTTAAAACTTTCAAAAACAAACTTACATGAGAAGTAACTGATAATTCAATAAGGCTAATGCCTTAAAGCTTTTATAAGTAAGTCTCGAAACAAATCTTAATCAATAACAAGTAATATAAATCCATTTTTTTTAAAAAAAGAAAATCTTCACTCATAGATTTGAAGTCCGGTCAAGTTCCCTTCACGTCGCTGGGGGCGAACGCGGCTCCTGGTGAGTATCTATATGGAATATACTGAGTTAGAATCATAAGTTATAAAATACGGTTCGAAAAAAAATTAAGTTCTTTAACCTAATTGGATTACCCTCTTAGAACATTTTCTATCCCTTAAATGAAATGTAAAATAAAATTCAGACCCTTAGTTACGCGTCGCGACTTCTGAAAAAAAATTATGATTTTTTGGGTTCGCGTCGCGACGCCGGTCCCATCTATGTCGCGACGCATCCGTGTTAATCACATGCACGCCTCTACCTCTTTTGCGTCGTGACGCGATGATTGACTCCAAACCTCATTTCATAATAAACACAAGCAAATACAATCATCAAATATCAAACTTTCAACATTTCAACACCTTCCAAAACTCCTCATCTTTACCTAATGTTCTCATTAGAATTGAAACTAAAAGTTTCCCCATATGTGACTTAGTTCCCCAAATGTGACTTTCTAATATCAACACCACCAATAACAACAATACAAGCCATCAACAACATTCTACCAACACCCAAACTTCAAAAACTCACAACTTAAGATTTGGGTCAAAAGCTTCTTACCTATATTTAATCTTCTTTCTTCTTAACAATGCTTTTGATCCTCTTCTTCCTTCTTCTTAAGTTTAATTTGATTGACTACCTTGTTTAGCTTCAAGTTTTTTACAAGAAAAATGCAAGCTCTATCTCTTCTTCTTTCTCTCAAACCCACGACCAAAACAAAGGAAAATTGAAGTATTTTCCCCTCTTCTCTTCTTTTATTTTTCTTTATCATTTACTTAGTCAATTTTTCTAGAAAAATCTAGGTAATTAAGTTGTTGGGCCTTGGCCTTGGGCTTATATCTTCTTTTCTTTTTAATTTTGTTGGGCCATAAAAAGAATCAAAGAAAATTGGACTTAAAAATTAAGTGGGTGTTCATTATCTCTAAGTCGATCTCGGATCTATTTACTAGCCCGAAAAAGAAAATCCCAAGCGTCCCTAACCGAACAAAAACATTTGGGGTCGTTACAGCTTCAAAAACTAACTTAGTCTCTGCAAGAACCTGAAATTATCTTGAAGACGAGAAACAATGAGAGAGAATACAGTACCATCAATATGTTGAGCTCAACTGTTTAGAATCCAATGAAGTTTGGGATTTGTCCTGCAAGTCCAGTGTAAATTGATTTGCACGTATGTGTAGTTTTGATTAGAATCTTCCTTTTTACTCAATGTATGCCAGTTGATTGTTAATGACTAAGCTTTGAATGAGGATTTCTATGAATTATGCTTGTGATAAGATTTAGTCAGTTATGTGATTCTCTAACCCCATTTTCTATAAGCTCATTGGCCTTTATAGGGTTCCATGTGTGAAGGTGTCGACCTTCGGTTGACATCTGTCCACAATTGGACTGTTCTCTTGTTGCATGATGCATGCTTGGATATGACATTAAGTATGATTACACATGTTATTATACATGCTAATTTATGCTCGCATGTTAAGATAAATTGATTGCCATTAAAGTATACTAATCTCGGATGGAGATACGTGATGTCATGTACTTTGGAGAACTAATGTCTGGGTCGGGATACTTCCGATTTATTCTGTTGGATTTCAAAGTGAATCCTCTCCGGAAATGATGAAGATCATATTGGACTGATCTCGTAACTTCTTTATTTTTGAGTATAGTGACCTCAGAGTAACGTTACTTCGGAGTGACAATACTTTGGGGTCAATGTCTTACTCCTCTGGTCAAGTCCCGGTTGTTCCCGAAGTCGGAGGTCATCGTGACTCTTCTCGTCTTCCAGTACTATTATACCCTGACAAGTGTCATCTTCCCATTGGATCTTTCTTTGCTTGCAGTAGTTTCACTAATGAGGCGTGTTGAGGAAGATTCAATTGTATGTCGACACATGTCCTCGAACGCATGGCTAAATTTAAGCACTATCTCATGAATAGCTCTGAATCTATGCAAGTAATATGAATAACCTCCACGACTATATCTTTTCAAGTAACAAATGTGCATGAATGGGACACTCAGATACAAACTAACAAATGAACAGTAACAACAAAAGAACCAAAAAGATACTGTTAACTTTTCAAGAAAAATTCTTTCTGAATTAGAATGAATGCACACTCATGAAATGAAGCCAGTTTATTCATTTTTTGATCAAGTCAAGGCAAAGTACGATTTCTTTGTTTTGATTCTAATTAGGATCTTTGCCATTCAGCTTGATGGTAACCTTTTAAACTTTGTCACATATAAACCTCTCAATAAATGTATCAAGAACAAAAAAAAATAATAGAAGGCAGCAAAACTGATGAGGAGAAAGATTGAATAGCTAACATTGATCAATCAATTACAAGAGATAATTCCAGAGGATTGATTCTATCTGAACAAAGAATGCACATGGGGGAAATTTTTAACAGATGGGTCAAAAAAACTCTAGTCTGAACTAGGAAGAAACTTTGTGCTGGTTGTACCAAAAAGTCTAACTGCTGCAGGGATGACTCTGGAAGGTGAAAGAACCTCTGCGAATGAAAAGTTATATGAATCTGATCCAAGTCCGCTCTGTAACCACCCTCTTCTTCCAGAGAACCCGTCAGCTACAATCCAGCAGTTCTTGAAGCCAAGGCTTGTTAACACTCTTGCAACAATTTTTGCTGAATCTGAGTATCTGTGTATCATAAAGCCGTAACAATGTGAAACATATAGAGATTCGAGACATTTAACTCTTATCGAACACTGACGCTAAATTTACTCATGCACGGCTATGTATATATCATTTGCAAAGAGATAGGAGCTGTGGAAGAACTTACGAATCCATGATTATGATGTTTGAGCCTTTGTTAATTCTCTTGAGAAATGATATCTTCAGAGCTACTATTTCAGCTTCTACTTTCTTTGCATTTTTTACAAGGCCTCTCAACTTGCTGGATAGTTCTTCCAAACTGAAACATTACAGCAATGAGTAATCACAATGCTCATTGACATGAAAAAGGTTGTTGAAAGATAGAGGATACGAATTGGATATCATATTTTTTCTAGAACTTTTCACACGTAGGCTAATATGTAAGTTTCATGTAATAATGCAACAACTGCCATGATGTATTTTTCCTCAGCTATCCAGTCAATCATCGAAAGCAGATGGACAGATTGGCTGATAAGTTGAGGGACAAATTGATACAAGACATTAACTGGCAATTTTCATGCAAGTAAAAGTATTTTATCTCCTGATTTGCAGTTGAGTAAGAAAGTGAAGTAAATGCAGCAAGGCAGCAGGTTTACTGATTTACTTACGGAATGGAAACCATCTTGTTTTTAGCACTAGGGGGAAGGAGAGGAATACCAGCCTTGTCCTTGTCCTTCTCTGATCGAATGTCGATCATTAGGTGATTTTGTGTGGTTATTAGATCAAGTGATTGAGCAGGAGTTAGTTCACCTAGAGAAGATTCAAAGTAAGTAACATATTTGCTCCGTAACATAACATCAGAAGCTGTAATGCAAATCTTCAAAGGTAAAACAAGAAGAAACTCAATTTACTTGAGACAAAATCTATTTTTTAATTCAAGTTTACTTCAATATCCTTGGATTTGGAAATTTCGAGCCACACATCTGGGTTAGATACTTAGATACTCAAGTTTAGAAAAACCAAGTGATTGTAGACTTTTTACTATGTGAATTTGAAATAATTAAGCAAATGAAAGAGCTGAGAAACTTCTCTACTGAGTCTCAATATGCCATTTCCTTCCCTTTCAATGTAACCTCTCTGTTCAAAAGATCTGAATATGCGGCTTAAATCCAAATCCACATTTTCAAATTCCAAATTTCCAATGCAACCAAATTGAATTTGCTCATAGTAGGCGACTACATCAGGAACAACAAAATTACCTTTGTAACCACGAAGGTTATATGAGATTGCAGACCAGATGGGAGGCAGAAGGAGGTATGTAGCAAACAATGCGCCTGCAGTTCCAACAATCACAACAGGATCTCCTGAAGAGATGGTTTCAACAGTTGATGCAGCAATAGGCTTGGCCTCTCCAATGACCTTTGTGGTCTGTTGTGCTGCATCAGCAACTGTCTGTGATAAGAGAGAACAATGACATTGATGGAAGTACAGGAAAAAGCCTTTTAGCGGATTTACTAGTGACGAGAGAATATTCACTTGAAACTTTTACACAAAATGACAGATTAATTTCAGATATAAAGATACCTACTTCAACAAAGATACAAAAGGTTACCATTACCATAACAAAAACGCACGCACAGAAATATATAAAGGGGTAATTTTGGGCCTCAGAAATTAATGATGTTTCACATGGAATTTGAGAGAACAACTTAGACAGAAATAACCAACTTTGACGCCATATGCTTGTTTGAGATCCAACTTAGACAGAGATGAGCAAATAAAATCATAAAAAGGACTGTTTCAAACAAGTGAAATTATAAGGTATCTGGTGACTATTATGTCAATGCAGGTTCTTCCTCAAAAATAAATTTCAATCAACAGAAGCATTTTCATTGAACCCATTGCTAACCTCATTTGGAAAACCACCCGAATTTCATATTAAAAAGCACAATATAGTACTGGAGGTGCATTTTGCGGCCCACAGGCTACATCTACGAGGCACAACCTACCCACGTGGGATGTGTTTGTGGGCATGCACGACTAAAATCTTAACACTCGGTGTGCTATGTGGATTTATATGTAATTATGCATGTTTCTTTTTGTTGGTTTGATGGTTCCATAGTTGGCCTTAGAACCTATATATGGACTTCCAAGTCATAGGTTTAAATCACCATAACCAAGCCAGGACTTCAGTCATGCTTGCCCACAACCACAACCCACATGGAGAGGCTTCCTAGAACAAATCCGTGCAGGACCAAACGCCCTCCAGAGTGCTATCCCCTAAAGCGGACAATTGTGCCCGCAGTGGGGGTCCCAAAGTAGCACCTTCAAGTATAATACTCATTTCAACAGACTCCACAAACACTGTCGATTTGACTATAAGAATGTGTGAAGATGACTTAATAGAAACTAGAAAGCCAGACCTTGGCAGCAGTGGCAACTTGTTCTGTATCGACACCAGTGCTTTGAATTGCTTCTTGGGCTTTCTTTGTGGCCTCCGAAATAGCTGGAGAAGCAATCTTCAATGCCTGTTCTCCTGCTTGCTTTGCAATAGGCAATGCCGCATCAACAGCTGGCTTCACAGCACTCCCTACAGCACATCAAGAACTTTCTGTGTAATATCCAAGAACTTTGAACCGGCTTCCTGAACTTGATCAATTGTTTTCTCCACCTATCAATTTAAAAGGATACCAATTCAAGAACGGGTACTCTATAAAAACTCCATAGAAAAATGAAAATTTGGCAACTGTAAAATGCTTGAAAGTGTTGAATTGAAGAGGACAAGTTGAAGAAGAATATATTTTCTCTTGTTATTTACAATGACATTTAGTACTATAAATACACAATGATTGAAATTTGAAATAGGAAAGAGATTAACTACTAGATAAAAGATATAATTACAAAAGATTCAAAAAGAAGATATTCCTTGATTTTCTCCCTTCAATTATCTTGATTATGGAATCTTATCATGCCCCCGCAAGATGGACGGTCGTGGAGAGAGTCCGATCTTGGACTTGATTGAATTGAAAGGAGACCGAGCAAGCGGTTTGGTTAGAGCGTCCGCTAGTTGATCAGCTCCAGAGATGTGGGAGACCCGGAGTAGACCATTTTGAACTTGTTCTCGGATGAAGTGGTAGTCAAGCGCGACATGTTTCATGCGTGAGTGGAAAACAGGATTGGAGCAGAGATTGGTTGCCCCAACATTGTCACAGTAGATTACTGGTTGGAGAGAGAGAGTGACACCAAGTTCAGTAAGGAGAGCACAAATCCATCTAAGTTCGGCAGCAGTGGAGGCCACTGATCGGTACTCGGCCTCAGTGGATGAGCGTGCAACAGAGCGTTGTTTCTTGGAGCTCCAGGAAATAGGATTATGACCCAGATAAACTATGTAAGCACCAGTGGAGGTGAAGTCGTCCTTGTTGCCAGCCCAATCAGCGTCGGAAAAGGCATGGAGTGAGAGAGGGGAGTTTCGGCGGAGAAATATGCCATGGTCCAGAGTGCCACAGAGATATCGTAGTAGACGCTTGACTGCATGCCAATGTTCATCGGTCGGTTGATGCATAAACTGAGAAAGTTTGTTGACAGTATAAGCAATGTCTGGTCGAGTGAGTGAGAGATACTGGAGGCTCCCGACAATAGTTCTGTACTCGGTCGGATCAGGTAAGGGAGATCCAGATTGTAACGTGAGTGTCGGGTTTGTCGCCAGAGGAGTTGAGGCTGGCTTGGCGGTAATCATGTGGGTTCTGGTGAGCAGATCGGCAATGTACTTGCGTTGACTAAGGAAAAGATCGTCGTTGTGGCTAGTAACCTCCACCCCAAGGAAATAAGCAAGTTGGCCAAGGTCCTTGAGTGAGAAGCGCTGAGAGAGTTGGTCTATGAATCGGCGGACAGTTGCAACATCATTTCCAGTTATGATGATGTCGTCGACATAGACTAGGAGATAGAGTGTGGTTTGGGCGTTGGTGAAGATGAACAGGAGGTGTCGGCCATTGAGTTGGTGAAGCCGGACTGTAGAAGAAATTGACGCAGTTCATGGTACCATGCTCGAGGAGCTTGTTTGAGGCCGTAGATGGCTTTGCGAAGTTTGCAGACGTGATTGGGGTGATCCCGATCAATGAAGCCCGAAGGTTGTGACATATAAACATCTTCAGTGAGAGTGCCTTGAAGAAAGGCATTGTTGATGTCAAGTTGTCGGAGAGACCATCCTTGACTAACCGCAAGACTGAGAACAATCCGAACTGTGGTCGGCTTGATGACTGGACTGAAGGTTTCATAATAATCCACGCCAGGTCTTTGATGGAATCCCTTGGCAACTAATCGAGCTTTGTACCTGTCAATAGAACCATTAGGATTAAATTTGGTGCGAAAGATCCACTTACAGCCGACCAGGTTTTGGTCGGGACAGGGTGGCACTAGTTCCCATGTCCCATTATGAAGAAGAGCATTGTACTCCTCTGACAGAGCATGGCGCCACTTAGGGTCCTTGAGGGCTTGGGTAATGGTGTTGGGTTCTAGATTAGGTTGCTGAAGCTGGGCGTGGAGGTTAAGTTTTTGTATTGGTTTGTGGAGGTTGTTTTTGGAACGTGTGACAATGACACGGGGTGAGATGGAGGGTGCATGGGGGTGGTCGGTTATTGGGTGGTTGGGTATGGGTGGTGAAGTTGAGGGTTCATGTAGGTGTTCGTTGGTAGTGTGGTCGGTCTCGGTGGGTGTGGTTGAGTGTGCATGTGTTGGGTCGGTGTTTGGGTGGTCGGTCACGGGTGTTGTAGTTGAGTGGTCTAGTGGTCGGTATGTGTTGGTGTGGTCGGTGTTCGTTGGTGGTCGGGATTGAGCAGGTGGAGGGTCGGGGGCTGTGTAGTTGGGTTGGGTGTGATCGGGCTGGTTGTATGAGGTCGGTTGGACCGGGGGTTGTCGGCGAGGGGTGGTTGACTTGGATGCACATGGGGTCGGTTGATGTTTGAGTGATTGGCTAGGTGTGGTAATTCAGGCCGTGTATGTGGTCGGCCAGGATTGGTTTGATTGGTAATAGATGAGGATGCCCTGGATTGGTTATGTCCTGACAGGACCGATGTGGTCGGTTGGGGTTTGAGAAGTGATGGAATGTTAGATGGAGGATGTGGTCGGATATGGGAATTTTGTGGGGGTGCAGGGTCTGTATTCTGCAAGGGTGACTCCAGTACCGGTAATGTCATGGAACACCATTCAGATATGGTGTGAGGAGTGGCACGAGAAGTGGACACATGATAGGTGGCAAAAGGAAAGAGTGGCTCAACGAAGCGGACATGTCGAGAGGTGTAAAGCCGATTGGTGGACGGCTCGAGACATAGATAAGCCCGCTGAGTGAGAGAATATCCGACGAAGACACAGGGAGAGGACCGAGACTCGAGTTTGTGAGATGTGTAAGGACGGAGCCAAGGGTAGCAGAGACAGCCAAAGCTGCGAAGTTTCGAGTAGTTCGGTAAATGACCGAAGAGTTTGAGATAGGGAGAGTTGTGGTTTAAGGTTGGTGTAGGCATGCGATTTATGAGATAGACAGCAGTGGAGAGTGCAAATGGCCAATATGAGAGAGGCATGGAGGAGTGAGTAAGAAGAGAAAGACCTGTCTCGACGATATGTCGATGACGACGTTCAGAGTACCCATTGTGTTCAGGAGTATGAGGAGGGGAAGTGAGATGGGAGACCCCATGGAATGTTAAGAAGGAAGAGAGGGCTTGGTATTCCCCCCCATTGTCAGAGTAGAGTGATATGATAGGGCGTTGGAAGAATTTTTCGACTAGTGCCTTGAAGCGCACAAAGACATCACGGGTGTCAGATTTTCGTTTTATGGGAAAAAGCCATATGTATTTGGTGAAATGGTCGATAAAGATTATGTAGTATTTGAAGTTATCGAGGAGTAGACCGGGGAAGTCCATAAATCTGTATATATAACTTCAAGAGGTGCAGATGTAGTGAGAGTAGAGGAAGAGAACGGTAATTTGTGACTTTTATTGCATTGGCAAGCATTACAATGAAAATTTGATAGAGAGGAAATAGAAACAGCAGAATTAAATGAAGACAGGATTCGTTTAAAGATGGACGACGAGGGATGCCCGAGCCGATGATGCCACTCAGGTACAGAGGTGCTGACACTTGAAAAGGCGATTGGAGGCGACTGAGTGGGGGAGGTCGGCCATTCGTATACACCATCGTTAGTCCGACCTTGTAACAGAATTGCCCCCGTGCGAAGATCCTTCACATGAAAAGAAGATGGTAAGAACTCAATGGAAGTGTTGTTGACTTGCAAAATTGAGAAATGGAGATGAGATTACGTTTCATATGGGGAACATATAACACATTAGATAATGTAAAGGAGTTAGTTAAAGTATTAAGAGAGGTAGAACCATGGTGGGAAATGGGGAGTGCAGTGCCGTCACCAATCATTATTTCATCTGTGTGCCGTCATAAGGGTGGTGGAGAGCGAGGTTGTTGAGATCAGTAGTGACATGATGTGAGGCTCCACTGTCGAGAAGCCAGGCAGGGTTGGTTGAAGGGTGGGTGGTAACATTTGCTTGATATTGCCAGGGATTGGTCGGGCGAGGGCTGGGCGAGTTGGTCGGCCTGGTTGGGGGTTGCGCACCTGGGAAGTTTTGGCGGAAGAGAGGGCATTGAGAGACCACATGGCCTTGGTTGCGGCACCATTGGCACCGACCAAGAAAGGGTCGAGGAGGAGGTCGGTCGGTTCTGGTGTTTGTGGTAGAGTTTCTGGGGAGTTGGGGTTGGTGGTGGGTGCAAACCGACCAGTCTGGGCAGTGTTGTTAGGATGAGGTCGGTAGTAGGTGCGAACATTGGTGGGATGTGCGGAAGCCGGGTGGGAAAGGGAGCTGGTCTTGTTGCGGATAGATAGCTCCTTGTTGATGAGTTTTTCATGGAGTTCATCAAAGAGAATAGTGGAATCACGGCCATTGACAGAGTCGATGATGGACTGATAGTTATCGTCAAGGCCGTCAAGTACTTTTTCAATTAGATCTTCATGGTCAAGAGGTTTACCAAGGGCGGCAAGTTGATCGGCTGTGGTTTTGATGAATTGCATGTATTCGGTAATGGTTTTAGGGCCTTTGGTGATGTGTTTAAGATGATCTTTGAGTTGTTTGATGTGACCCCGAGATGGACGGGCATAGGTGTTGGCTAGTGTTTGCCAGGCTTCATAGGTGGTGGTGGATTGGGTGATGAGAGGGACTAGCGATGGTGATAGGGTGCCGACCAGAGCTGCAAAGATCAGTTTGTCTTGGCGTAGCCAAGTATGATATTCGGGATTTGGTGAAGTGACATTATTGGTGGTGACGGTGCGTTGTGGGGTTTGATGATTTTCATCAATGTGTTTTTGTAAATCGTAGCCGATGAGAATGGCTTCAATTTGGGTTTTCCAGGAGAGATAATTTGTTGATGTGAGTTTGATTGAGTTGTGGATGGCAACTATGATCAAAGGTTTTGTAGGTTCTTGGGTGTTGGGGATGACATTTTGGGTACCGTCGGAGGCCATTGGAAGGAGGTTGGAGATTGTGGAGAAAAAAAAATTAGAGAAGAGATCTGGGCTCTGATACCATGTTGAATTGAAGAGGACAAGTTGAAGAAGAATATATTTTCTCTTGTTATTTACAATGACATTTAGTACTATAAATACACAATGATTGAAATTTGAAATAGGAAAGAGATTAACTACTAGATAAAAGATATAATTACAAAAGATTCAAAAAGAAGATATTCCTTGATTTTCTCCCTTCAATTATCTTGATTATGGAATCTTATCAGAAAGCATCCATTTTAATGGAACTAGTATCAATAACGTTTTGAGAAAACAACTTAGCCATGCATAGATAAGCAACTTAAGTCTTTCTACAATGCCTAAAGGAATTATCAATAATGGAAACTTGTTACCTCATTGGAGATGAGACAGCTGTCTTTTTCAAAGTGAGAGCTTTAACTTCATTTGGAGCATTGAAGAGAGCCAAGAGAGAAAAAGTTGTTGATGTTGGAAGCAACACAGAGTTTGGTTTCAACTGAGCTTTAGAGGAAGCTCTTTGAGTGGAAGCCACAGAAGGAGAAGAAGGAACAGATAATTTAGCAGTGGATGAAGATCTAATTGCCATAACCACTGCCATTCTTCTGTAATTTCAATCTTTTGTCACCTCTCAGTGTGTCTGAGTGATCTGTGTGCCACTGTGATTGTGTATTTTGAGAGAGTGAGTTTTGAATTTCTGGTTGATGGGTATATGAGAAATGTGTGATCCGAAATGAATGGCCTAAAAAAGCAAGAATTTTTGGCCAACAAAAACTGAAAGATCTTTCTTTCATTCTTAGAGGCCAATCATATCCCAATTACCATTTCCAAATGCTTTCACTGCAGCCACCCATTGAGCCACTTGATTAGTCCACATGGCTTAACTGTTTTAAGTCTGATTTCTGTCAGAAAATTTGTGATTGATTTTGGTAGCTACATTTTACAAATTGAAATAATGTCTACGAACCAATCTGGACAAGCTTCAAGAACCCAAATCCAAATTATCTCCATCTTTTACTCTAATTTCATGACAATAAAAGCAACCCATTGCATTATTAAGTGGAATTGTGTTTCAAATTCGTGGGTGCAACTCTTTCTTTAAAATCAATTTGTAAGGAGATGGTCCAATAGTTTATATTCTCATTTATATTGTTTCGTGTGGATTTTATGATTTTAACTTTCCATTATGTTTTTCAAAACCGACATTTACAACGCTCCTTCTATAAAATCGGTCCCCAACTCGACGTGGGTGCTTTCTCTGATACCAATTGTGGGATTTAGGATCGTAACATTCTATTATACTTCGTAAACGACGTCCACGACAACCCATTATACCTAATTAGGCCATTATACTTAATTAGGTGACTTCGCGAATCCCATATTCGGATAGCAGCCCTCCCAAGTCGACCTGTCCCGTTTGTAATATGGTCACATAACCGCACCTATATGACCGGCGTAAACATACACGTATAACGCAAGCGTACGTATCGTTCAAGTAGTATAAAAAGTATCGATCCCACAAGGACTTAATATCTAAACTATTAATTTTATCTTGTCAAATGATTACTAGTATCTAACAGGTTGATTGATTGATTTGAAATGGTGACGATTCTAAATTTAAAAGCAAGTAAATAAAATTGTCGAAAGTAGGTTTTAAGAAAATTCAATATTAAAAACTATCTAGGGTTGTAATTTCTTTTAATATCATTTTAAAGATGAAGTGATTATCTTAAAGTTGGGTAATATATTGATTTATTAACCTGGAACACTAAATTATGTAAAAGCCTCTTCGATGGTCAATTTCAAATACCTAGTATAATCCAATTGAACCATATGTCTATGTCAACCAAATTACCTAGATTCATTAAGATTAAGTTCCAATTATGGCTACCCCCCCGCCCGACAGGTATATTAATATCCTGTAAAGAAATCTATTAAATGGTTATCTATCATAAGGAAGATCGTGGACTATTGATCTAAGGTCTTAAACTTAAAATCTCTATGTCTAGTTCATTTTAAGTTTACCTAATCAATTTTATTAATGACCAGTTAATTAAAAAGCATTAAGATAAGACTCAATAAATAAATCTTTATATTACCCAAACTATAATCTAATCCCTTATAAACCGGTGATATTAGAATTCATCACAACCCTAGATAACTTATTTAGTTACAACACATAACTAGGGCTGGTAAAAAAACTTGAAAATAAAAGACATGAAGTAAAAATGCGGTAAAGTAAATAAATGAAAAGTAAATTACAATAAAATAAAATGCTAAGGTAAAAGGAATTACTTTTACTACTACTAATTTAGATATCTCTCATAAAATAATATATAAGATTTTAAATAATATTACCAACCGACCAATCTGGCGGTATCCTGATTAAGTCAAATTAAGTCCAACCAGCCATTAAGGCGGTAATAATTGTCCATAAACCAGCCATAAAGGCGGAACCAAAATAAAATTACCAACCGACCAATCTGGCGGTATCCTTGATTAGTCAGGTTTAAACTAGATTAAAATTAAATTACCAACCGACCAATATAGCGGTATCATTTTTAAGTCAAATTTTAAATAGTGAATATATTATTTTTAAGGGAGATTAATCTAAATAGCAATAGTAAAAGAATTACCTTTCACCCTAGCAGGGGGAAGTTACCTTCTCATGGTGAATAGTAAAAACTGTAAAAAGTAAGAAAGTATATTACTATTATTACAAAAAGTAATTAAAATTTAATTACAAAACTTAAATTAAAGAAACTAGAGAGAGAAACTCCCTATTTACATCAAAGAAATGAGAGAGAATGGTACATCTAAAACTGAAATCTCGAGCTCAATTTATAGACCTCGGTAGGCCTCCCGCGTCGCGACGCCAAGGCCTTTGGCGTCGCTACGCCAGCTTCTGTCGACGTGGCTTGCTAAGGCTTTGACACGTGGCAATTCGGATAAGAAGATAAGACGACACGTGGCGAGACGGCTAAGAGCTCAATTATTATGATGACATTGCGATGACGTGGCGCTGACGTGGCAAAGCGGCTGAGATCAATTGTCGGCACCGTAGGATTGCGACACGTGTCACGCTGTGATTGGCTGATGATGACGTGGCATGTTGACTCGGTTGACCTGCTGACGTGGATGATGACGTGGCAAGACGCGTGGCAGAGTTGACTCGTTGACCGGATGACGTGGCGACACGTAGGATGACACGTGGCACACGTGGAAATAATAATTGTCGGCACCGTATGATGATGGCACGTGGCATGGCGCACGTTAGCATATCGGCTGTGATGGTGACACGTGTCACGGCGCACGTTAGCAAAGTCAAACTTCTCAAATTATGACCCGTTGACCCGGCGCACATTAGCAGACCACGGCGCACGTTAGGCGTCGCGACGCCAAGGTCTTGCGCGTCGCGACGCGCCCAAATTAAAAATACCATTTTTCCAATTTTCACTGTTTTGGTCCATATCACCTCCAGAATGTTCTGAAACTTTATTTATCTACAAAATAACATAAAACACATCAAAATATTCACAAAACTCAAGAAACTATACAAAATATTATGTTAAATGAGTGGGAAATAGTGATATAAATACCACTCATCACACCCACAAACCTAACATTTTGCTAGTCCTCGAGCAAAACACAGAATAACATAAACATCTTTAAAATAAAATTTAACTAAGCCACTTTCGTAGGGATCACGGTTACATTTAGCATATGCAACAAGCCTTTAAACCCATAGGTGTCCCTAGTGGACGAGTTGTAGTCTCGTGAGGGTTTACAGCAATGATACCCACAAACATTTTACAAAAGTAAAAATGTATGAAAACTAATGCACACAAAAGCAAAAAGACAAGCGAAAAGAGAATAAAGAAGTTAGTGACTAATCAAGTTAAACTTCTACTCCAAGTTACTAGTTGTTTTGTTTCTTTCTAAATTACTGAATAAGTAAATTCTCCGATTATATTTGTCATTCTTCATATACACAGTCAACATAATATTAAACAACTCATTTTTTCCCACAACAGTCATAAGTGCAGTTGATAAGAGAGTAATATTTTTGTCCTAAAGTTTTATCAGAATTCACACCTTTTTGCAGCAATGGAATAATTTTTCTCATTTTTCTGATTTTTTCTTTGATTTTTTTTTATTTATATACAATATCTTCCATCTATGTAACGAGTGTTAGGTCGGTGGCTCCCAAACCAGTTGGCTTTAGGGCACCAGGTGTTAAGACACCCCTACGGACTTAATTACTCAGACTTCAGATATATATATTTTTGCAGCATCTTTGATCCATGTAGCGAGCTTTGGGCCAGTGACTCCCAAACCAGTTGGCTTTAGGGCACTAGGTGTTAAAACACCCTTACAAACTTAATAACTCAGATCTCAGATTTTTTTTTTTACTCCATTACTTTTTTAGATGCTTCCTCCAATTAAACTAGAGCACTGAATATTACAAACTTTTCAATTTTAGCTCATGTCCGTATGTTTCCATGTATGCTGATAATACCTGTCAACTGAGCATATGAAGATTCATTTTAGTCAGTGTTATGGAGAATTCACAAATTAAATAATTTAAAAGGAAATAAACAAAAATTAACTTGTTTCGAAATAGGTTTGAGATACATCTCAGAAGTGGAAACTCCTTACTCGGCTATCTTTTACCAATTTCACCTTTTTAGTCAAAACACAAAAACGTAAAATATTTTTGTAATTTTTTGAAAATTTTTCAATTTTTTTGTATTTTTCGAAAAATTTTGGACTAAAAATAAAAACAACATACAAACTAAAAACAAGGTACTAATCAACTAATTCCCTCCCCCAAACCTAAATGAGACATTGTCCCCAATGTCTTAAACAGTAGAAGAAGAGTTTAGAAAATAATACCGGGTTAGCTGAAAATCTACAGGAATTTAAAGGTTAAGATCCAGATTAATCCGACGCCTCTTACCACGATCGTCCTCAGACCAATTTATCTTTGAAAGAATAGGGTCAACTCGTGGTTCATAGGCTATGAGTTGGTCTATTAGATCGGAGCAGTTCTGGCAGTAAAAAGGAGTTCTTTTAAAGGTTTTGACACTAACCCATTTCTCCGAGCATCATCAAGAAACACACAAAGAAAATCATAAAATCCATCAACGTTGAGCAGTCCAATTGGTTTCTGGTGTATGTTCAGGTTCGCCCAAGATAATACTATAAATATTCCTCCAATGTACCCAAGCCACATGGCAAAGCAATAAAAGCATCAGCACGGTTAATCATTTCTACCAAACGTTCAGACATACCTGGTGTAGACATTGCATTTTTACATACCAACCCAATGATGAGCCTTATACGGAGGCACCACCTTTTAAGTTGCGGGAGTCGCAGGAAACGGACGACGGAAGGGAAAAGTCGAGAATTGATGTTTTGTTGGATTTTTGTTCGCTCACTTAACCTCGGGTTTGCTCGTGGAGCTTCTATTTCAGAATTTATTCTCGCCCCGAACCTTAAAACCTACCCCTGTGTCCCTTCAACTTCCATGCAAAAATAAAAATCACCAACCAATTAAATACATTCAAATTAAATCAAACCATTAAAAAATACAAACCAATTAAATAATAATTTTAACAAAAAAATATTAATAATAACAAATAATTAAAACACAAAAAATAAAATACACAACACAAATAAATAAAAAATACTAACCAAACACAAATAATCAATCAACAAACACCAAATAAAATAAACCCACCCTTCACGTGTCTTTTACACACACACACACAAATTCAACAACACCCCATGCTTCACGCCTAATCACAAACACAAAGCTAACAAAAACCATGTCACCCATTCCTACCCATACCACCAATAACCCTCTGACTTGCATCCAATTACACATACGCACTCAACTGCCCATAGGGCACTCATACACGCCCATAACAAATAATGAACAACAAACCCATTCCCCTGCACCATCCATAACCACTCTGCACGCCCCATGCAGACCCATAAGCACCCATGTCGTGCCTCTCTCTCTCACTCCAAATGAAGCCATATAAACTCTAAGACACTTTCACGCAGGGAGAGGACCACTCTCGGCAAGACTGCCCTTGATCAACTCTATCACACCCCTCAATAGCCCACTTCATCACCAACTGCCTTCACCACCCCATGAACTAAAAAACCCTCACCTCGGCTCTCTCCCTCTTACAGACACTCGGCAGCTCAACCCTAAACAAACCTCAACACCTCTCGTGCCCTCAGCCACGTACCAGCCCCTCGCCGACAACCACGCACCAGCCCCCTCACGTTACACCCACAAACATTCACTAAACTGCCCATTTGACCATTAACCGAGAGCAACACAAGCCACGTATTTGATCACAAGCGCCCATAATCACGTCCTTTAGCCACATTTTTACCCACACAAACCCTAGCAGCACTCGCCATTCATCAGCCCCTCAAGCCACGTACACAGACCATCGACACGTCCTCAACCCCTTCACGTTCACAACCCTCTATTCTCGGCAACCCTAAACCCTTCATTCCCTATTGCACGTACTGCCCTTCATCAGCGCAAGACCTCACGCCAACAGCCCCTACAGCCTTCCTCTCACGCCAAAAAACCCTGAAACAATACACACTCATTCTCTCTCACTCGGCAAGACAAAAACCCTAGCAAACTCACGCCATAAACAAGGAACCCTAAGCCCTAGACCTGCACCCACTCGGCCACAGCCAGAAGAAGAAATCGGCAGCCATACACCCCACACACTGCCTTGATTCATGTACGATAACAGCCCATCACAGCCCTCACAAACACCAGCCCTCAACTCGCACCAGTCCACTCAACACGCCATTAATCCTCTTCTTCCTTATACCCTCCTCGCTCACTGACAATAAACAAAGAACCCTCACTGCCAGGCCATCGAGAGCAGCAACCATTCCCAGCAAGCCATTGCCTCCTCCAAAGCCGCAGCATGTACGTTAATTCAACCCACACGTAACAGCCGTCCCTTACACGACCAATCACGCAGCAACAAATGGAAGTAGACACTGCCACACCACAAAACACGTAAACCTGAATCCTCATGCAGCCCACGTGATCCATCGCATGCAAAGAAACACCTCAGCTCCTCTCTTTCCGATGCACACGTGAACTGTCCTTTATTTACCTAGCCACCGAGAGCAAAACAGTCCCCTATATAACAGCAAAACTGCCGTGAAGCCATCCTGAACACTGCCCCCCGACAAAATAACAGCCCAAATCATCCCAAAGTGACCAAAAAATAACCAATAGAGAGAATGAGAATTTGAGTTAAATCAGAGAGAAAACAGCGAGTAAAAAAAAAGAAAAATACAAAAGAAGTGACGAGTGAAAATAACGAGCGAAATGGAGAAAACAGCAAAAAATAATAGAAACAACGGACCCGTGAAAACAGCGGAAATAGTGGATCAGTGAAAACAGAGAAAACAGTGAACCTGTGAAAACAGTAGAAATAGCGGACCAGTGAAAACAGCAAAATGATATCCCTTCCGGCACCGTGGAACGCACTCCCGGAAAGCGACTAAAAAGGTAAGACCTGAGGGCACCCTTTTATCTTATTTCCGTTATTTATTTTCTAAGCATGGTGTAGTCGTTTAAGTTTATTATTGCTTTATGCATGATTAGGATGTTTAATATGTTATAGTTTTATGCATGACTAGTTGGTTGTGCTTGAGCATTATTAGGTTGTTTAGTATGATATTTACTTTCCTATGTATGATTAGGTTGCTAAGTATGATGTTTAATGCATGATTAGTTGGTTGTTTCTAAGCATGATGTAGTCGTTTAGTATGATATTTATTTTTTATGCATGATTAGGTTGCTAAGCATGATGTTGTTATGCATGGTTAATAGGTTGTTCTTAAGCATGTTGTGTAGACTTGGTTAATATTGCACAAATCCATTCATTACAAACGACATAAGTAAGGGACCATTCCGAACCCAACGGTTTGAGGTCTTCCCTTGCGAGGGGTGAGTGCGGCCTTAAATCTCATTTTCCCGGTTCACACCGGGTGGCGACTCCATTTTATATCTCCGGTTTAGTCCCCCGCGGGCTACTCCGTACTCCCGACCGGGCCGCGAGCCCGGAACATGCGTCGCCCAGTTTCTGTTGTCTACAGTCTGGCGACTCCACTGGGGATAGAGAATCGGCCCCGAAATAATGTCTTGTAATGTTTGTGATTTGTGCTTTAAATTAACCATGTCTATTGTGGGTTTAGGGAGTTTAATCAAAGGTGTTATTAAAGCTAGGTGATGGTTTGGTGTCTTCCTTCACTCACTACCTTTCTATAAGGAAAAGCTGTGAATGCACCTAGATAGCCATCTACTCGTAGCCTATTGTGATAGACTAATTTGGAGGACTCGTTGTTTATTCCTGACACCAAGCGATAAGAGCCTAAGAGGCTTGGGTATTTAAGTGAGCCTCGCTCCACCTTCCCTCTGGGGAATCTACAACGGGAAATCCATTTAACAGTCAGTCACACACCATAACTCGTTGGCACGTACCGTAAGGTATAAAAAGGGTGCGCTCACTTGGTCGCTCGAACCCTTGAGTGGGGAGTCCTAGTTGTGAGCAAACCTTCGTCAGCGGGAGCCTTTGTTTACATTCTTTTAAACCTGCATGCGAACCATAATTGTATGACCAATAGAAATCATTTCTTTTATGCTTGTGTTTGGGACCATCGTTATTTGGATTCAATTGGACTTTTTGTCAAGAGATATGAACTGGTTGGGCCATTTAAACTGGAACGAGTTCGTGTCCTTTGATAATTGGGCCAAAAGCTTCTAAAATGCCGATGGGCCATTTTTTATTTGGGCATCTTATCATTTGAAGTTGTTTTGTTATGTTATCGCAAAAGTATGAACTTGTTGGGCCTTTTCAACTGGGACAAGTTTGCACCGCGCAATGATGTGATTGAATGCTTTAAAATGATGATAGGCCAACTTATATATGTATTTTCCGCATCTCACGCATTTCATGCATACACGCATCATGTTAACCCTTTTGTGTCTTAAAAGCCATCATAGATTCCCGTTGGGTTAGGAAAGCAGAGAGACTCGTCAAGAGACCGTCAGTCAACATGAGCAAATTAGCAAACGAGAGATCCTGCCTGGGTTAATTGGAGATTAAAGTAACTGAAATTATTGAGATGTTGCACGTTCTGACTAATGTTGTGGCCAGTTTGACCGTACCCGGTATAGCCGATAACAGAAAGTTGTACAATCAGAATGGAAAGATCATCAGGGAATCCTCGAAAGAAGTAAGCAGAAAAGACAGTATAGTCATTCAGCAATGGGAAACGGAGCAGCGAAGCTTTCAGACTTAGAAAGGAATGAGTTCACCGAGCTAATTAATGTTGTACTTTGCCTAAGGGAGAGAAGACCGAGCAGTCACCAAGGGAATTGGCGGAAGGCCTAACCCAACGGGATAGGAAACATATGCATGCATACACGTAACGTACTTGCAATTCTTGTGTTTGTTCTATGTTTGCAGGTTTCAACAGAAGAGAAGAACCGACAGGAGGAAACACATGACGCCGATGAGCACAATGATGGTCTCACCCATCAAGAACATGGAGTATCTCTACACATGTATGTGTATACGTTACATGCACACGTTTTTAGTCTATTGTTTTGTGTTTGCAGGTTTCAAAGAAGAAAAAAAAAAGGGAAAACGGCAAAGATCAAAAGGTGGCACAAGCACCAAGGACGACATTGAAGCCACCTTGACATATGGATTTCGGTCATGTCTGGATGAAGACGATGAATTTAGTGCTAACAGGGAGGCAACCTGTACGGGCCAAATTTGGACCCAAGGGTAAAATCGTCTTTCACCTTAAACCCAACAATATACAAGGCCCGAAAGTAAAGACCAGGCCCAAAGAATTCTGTATTATTGGATTACAATTGAGCCATAAGCTTAAGGACAAAACCTCTTAATTATATCAACCACTTTTCCCCATTTTGCCTAACACAAGGCATATTCTCACATGCTCAAACTTTTATCAAATGTCTGGGCACGTTGTGGGACTTATGCCAGCTGCCAAAGACGATCCTTTTCATCTATAAATAGCAACGCAATTCAAGAAACAAAGGGGAGGAAGCGGGACTTCTTTCTTACAAGTCTCTGCTCTCTAACACTAGCTCTCTCAGAGTACTTCATCCCCTTATACACTTATCACCGCCCTCACGGCTACCAAAAGAGTTTAAGGTAACATCAAACCTTGCTTTCACATTTTACATATTTACTGCTCATTTCATACTACTGACTTGGGCGTCGGAGTGCCCCCGGCACCCACCACACCGGTGGGCAGTCTGCTCCCGCTCATTCTACATTTGTCTTGCAGGATCGCTAATGCCCCCAACCTACAAATTCTGATTGTGGACCTCGGCCGAATTCCAGCGTCCACAATTTGGCGCCCACCATGGGGCCTTAGCGATTCATAGCAAACAAACATCTTTCAGTCTACCATCCTTACAAACGTAACTATCCATGACTTCGAGCAAGAGACACCAGACCCGATGCCACTCAAAGGCGTGAGGCTGCAACTCTTTTCAACTATCTTATCAACCCAATTTCTTAGAAGCATTCAAGAATATGGAAAGTGAAAATCCACTGTCTAAGCCAATTATGGTCTTTTACACAAGAAAGAAGATGAACACAACCACAGTTTACATGCGAAGTTGCCAGTCTACACTTGCATGAAGCACTCTGCCACAAGTAGTCCATAGTCGTACGCAGATTGTAAAAAAAAAAATTGAAAGCTATGCCAAAATGATCCACGAAGAGGCAAAAATAAAATAAAATAAAAATTCGTAGGCTCCAAAAAAAAAAAACGGCAAGTAGTCCAAAGCTAAAGGTACCCAATGTTCTAGATTCCTTCCATCAAGCTACACGTGGGTGCAAAGAAAAGTTTCACTCTACGAAAGGAACCTCATAAGTCACAAATAGTTGGGATAAAGTAAGACCAACTACTCCAAGCTACAACCACAAAAAAAGGGTCCACTTGAGATTAAAAAAAAAAAGTAAGGTGGGCCCGAATTTTCTTTGTTGTTTGACTAAAGAAGAGGACATTGGCGTGATAAGAGAGAGAAGAAAAAAAAAAGCTTTTACCAAAATAAGAATAATAAGAGGAAAGCTAGGTGGGGCCAATTTCAAAAGAGAAAGTGAAGTAATGAAAGAAGAAAAGAAGAAAGCAGCCCCATAATTTTGACTAAAACAAAAATAGAGAGTGGGCCATGTATAAATTATATATTAGTTCTCAAACTTTGTTCATTAAAAGCCAACAAGCAAGTAGCTGGCATAAATTGCCACACACCACCTTTCCCCACACTACCACAATACAAAACCCATAGCCTCTCATTTAAAAATAGAGCCCCACGCTACATGAAAAATGGCCCATTCGACATGTGGATTCTTCCACATGTTAATATCACAAGCGGGACTAGTCCTGATGGTCCTTTTGTCGACAGCACTCTTGATGGTGTCATTCACCTTGAAATTATTTTCACTCATGCTACATTCATGTGCCTAATATTTTCTTCTCTGTCACCATTCTTCTTCTTGTCGCATGAGTCATGACCCTGGGCTTTTTATTTGCTCTTCGGTTGGTTGGTGGCATAGCTAGGCTGGCTTTTAGCCTCTATTTGGACTAATAAATATGAGTCCATTCGATTGGATGTAGGTTGACATCAAGGGGTAGTGCTATTAAACATGACAAGTATAAAGTTTTATTTGATCAATTGTTCCACTTGACATTTATGGGATGATAAAACATCTAGTTCATAATATTATCCATACTACAAGGTGGATGGCTATCAACTTCAGGCTACATGGAAAACTCCCATCTCTCATAGACTACTTGGAATGATTATCAACTTCTCCAGACTAAATCAAAGGTTAGTCATCATCTCCATGCTACATTGATTTAATATTGCCAACTTCATACTACATATGGAGTCTTTTATCATACCTAGTAGTATGAAGAACTCTCTTGGATCTCCTTTAGGTCCAATCGACCAACCTTTATCAGGTTAGGTAGTATGGAAAATTTATGTGACTTTCATTAAAGTCCATTCTATTATAGTATCATTGATCTTGGTCAGGTATTGTATAATTAGTAATGACCTTGATAGGCATTCATCTCTTCCATACTACATATGAACATAATCATCTCCACTCTACGTATGGAGATTATCATCCACTCTAGACTACATGTAAGGATTTCCATAAACTCTAAGAAGCAATGGAAGAGCCACGTGAACCTTCATCAGGTTCATTCGACCGTAGTCTTCTGACCTTCATCAGGTCAGGTAGAATGAAAACTATTTTGGACATCCTTTCGGTCCAATCGTCCAACTTTCATCAGGATTAGTAGTATGAAGATTTTCTTAGACCATCAGAAATAGTAGAATGAAGATTGTCATAGAGATCCATTAGGTTCATACGACCGTGTCTCATGGACTTTTGTCAGGTCCATTCGACAATAATCTCATTGATAGGTAGAATGAAGATTCTTATGAACCTTCAACAGGTTCATTCGACCATAGCTTCATGAACCTTCATCAGGTTCATTCGACCGTAGTCTCCTGACCTTCATCAGGTTAGGTAGAATGAAGATTCTTATGAACCTTCAACAGGTTCATTCGACCATAGCTTCATGAACCTTCATCAGGTTCATTCGACCGTAGTCTCCTGACCTTCATCAGGTCAGGTAGAATAAAGATTCTTATGAACCTTCACCAGGTTCATTCGACCATAGTTTCATGAACCTTCATCAGGTTCATTCGACCGTAGTCTCCTGACCTTCATCAGGTCAGGTAGAATGAAGATTCTTATGAACCTTCAACAGGTTCATTCGACCATAGCTTCATGAACCTTCATCAGGTTCATTCGACCGTAGTCTCATGACCTTCATCTGGTCAGGTAGAATGAAGATTTAGTTGGACTTACATCAAGTTCATTCAACCGTTTCTTCATGGACCTTCATCAGGTTCATTCGACCGTAGCTTCTTGGACCTTCTTCAACTCCATTCGACAAGTCCAGTCGACAGTAGTCTCATAGAAGAGAGAAAAGTAATGTCTTTCATCAAGTTCATTCAATTGTAGCATCATAGACCTTCTTCAGGTCTAGTATAATGAGTAATGATTTCCTTGGAATTTCATCAAGTCCATTCGACGAGTCCAGTCGACGGTAGTCTCATAGAAGAGTGAAGAGTGATGACTTTTATCAAGTTCATTCCATTGTAGCATCCTAAACCTTCTTCAGGTCTAGTATAGTAAGTGATAACATTGATTGACTTTTATCAAGTCCATACGACATGTTCACTCAACAGTAGTCTCATGGACCTTCATCAGGAGAGTAAGTGATGAATTCTTTTGGACCTTCATCAAGTCCATTAGACACGTCCATTCGAAAGTAGTCTCGTAGAAGAATGGGTAGTGATGACTTTCATCAAGTTCATTCCATTGTAGCATCATATACCTTCTTCAGGTCTAGTTAGTGATGACTTCTTTGGACTTTCATCAAGTCCATTCGACAAACTCCATTCGACAGTAGTATCGTAGAAGTGTGAAGAGTGATGACCTTGACAGATATTCTTCAAGTTCATTCGACCGTGTCTCATGGACCTTTGTCATTTCCATTCGACAGTAGTATCATAGATTGGTAGAATGAAGATTCATTTAGTCCTTCCATCAAGTTCATTCGACCATAACTTCATGGACCTTCATCAAGTCTATTAGAGTGGTGATTCTCATAGACATGCATTAGTTTCATTCGACCGTGTCTCATAGACCTTCATCAGGTTCATTCGACCATGACCTTCTTGGACTTCCATCAACTCCATTCGACAGGGCCATTCGACAGTAGTCTCATAGGAGAGTGAGGAGTGATGACTTTCATCAAGTTCATCATAGACCTTCTTCAGGTCTAGTATAGTGAGTGATGACAATGGACCTTCATCAGGTCCATTCGACAAACTCCACTCGACAGTAGTATCGTAGAGGTGAGAAGAGTGATGACCTTGACAGATATTCTTCAGGTTCATCCTACAGTAGTCTCATGACCTTCATCAGGTCATGTAATATGAAGATTCTCATTGACATTCATTAGGTTCATTCGACTGTACCTTGATAGATATTCATCAAGTCCATGCGATATGTCCATTCGACAGTAGTCTCATGACCTTCATCAGGTCATGTAGTATGAAGATTCTCATAGATATTCATTAGGTTCATTCGACTGTGCCTTATGGACCTTCATCAGGTCTATTTGATAGTCCATTCGACAGTAGTATCATTGACCTTCATCAGAACTAGTAGTATGAGAAGGAAAGACTCTCAAAGATCTTCTTTAGGTCTGGTAGAGTAAAGATCCTCATTGATTCATATTAGATCATGTAGAATGAAGAATGAAGACCCCCGTGGATCTTCATCATATATGAAATGTGTAAACTCACATGTACCTACATCAGGTATAATGGAGTGTGTAGACTCTCATGTACCTACATCAGGTATAGTGGAGTGTGTAAACTCCCATGTACCATCATCAGGTATAGTAGAGTGTGTAGACTTTCTTGGACCTTCATCGGGTCATGTAAACTCTGATGTACTTTTTCAAGTGTTGTATAATGAAATCTTCTTAGACTTTCACCAGATCTAGTATCTGTAGACTCCCTTGTACCTTTATCAATATGTATGGTCGTCTTGATACATAAGACAATGAAACATCCTCCATATGGAACATGCCCATTTGACTCAGGAAGAGTCAAATAGAAGACATGGCCTTCATCTGGTCAGAATACATTGTAAATTCCCCTGGTCCTTTGACCCGTAGTATGGGGATTATCCTGACCTTCATCTGGTTCAGTCGACTAGGGACATCCCTCATTGGCTCTTGTAGAGTCAAGTTGAAGACCTGGCCTTCATCTGGTCAGAATATATTGTAAATTCCTCTGGTCCTTTGACCCGTAATATGGGGATTATCCTGACCTTCATCTGGTTCAGTCGACTGGGGACATCCCCCATTGGCTCTTGTAGAGTCAAGTTGAAGACCTGGCCTTCATCTGGTCAGAATATATTGTAAATTCCCCTGGTCCTTTGACCCGTAGTATGGGGATTATCCTGACCTTCATCTGGTTCAATCGACTGGGGACATCCCCCATTGGCTCTTGTAGAGTCAAGTTGAAGACCTGACATTCATCTGGTCAGAATATATTGTAAATTCCCCTGGTCATTTGACCCGTAGTATGGGGATTATCCTGACATTCATCTGGTTCAGTCGACCGGGGACATCCCCCATTGGCTCATGTAGAGTCAAGTTAAAGACATGACCTTCATCTGGTCAGACGATATTGTAGATTCCCCTGGTCCTTCGACCCGTAGTATGGGGATTATCCTGACCTTCATCTGGTTCAGTCGACCGGGGACATCCCCCATTGGCTCATGTAGAGTCAAGTTGAAGACCTGACCTTCATCTGGTCAGACGATATTGTAAATTCCTCTGGTCCTTTGACCCGTAGTATGGGGATTATCCTGACCTTCATCTGGTTCAGTCGATCGGGGACATCCCCCATTGGCTCATGTAGAGTCAAGTTGAAGACCTGACCTTCATCTGGTCAGACGATATTGTAAATTCCCCTGGTCCTTTGACTCGTAGTATGGGGATTATCCTGACCTTCATCTGGTTCAGTCGACCGGGGACATCCCCCATTGGCTCTTGTAGAGTCAAGTTGAAGACCTGGCCTTCATCTGGTCAGAATACATTGTAGATTCCTCTGGTCCTTTGACCCATAGTATGAGGATTTTCCTGAACTTTCATCTGGTTCAGTCGACCGGGGACATTCCCCACAGCTAAATGCCAAGCCAAGTTGAAGACTTGGACTACTCTTAGTCCAAAAGACATTGAATTCTCTCTATCGTATGTAACATGAACTATGCACTCTCAACATGTACTTTTACATCTTGTTTCATTCGACACGTATAACATACTCTCTAAATCAAGAACTTCTTGACTTAGAGAGTAGGGGACAAACTGTACGGGCCAAATTTGGACCCAAGGGTAAAATCGTCTTTCACCTTAAACCCAACAATATACAAGGCCCGAAAGTAAAGACCAGGCCCAAAGAATTCTGTATTATTGGATTACAATTGAGCCATAAGCTTAATGACAAAACCTCTTAATTATATCAACCACTTTTCCCCACTTTGCCTAACACAAGGCATATTCTCACATGCTCAAACTTTTATCAAATGTCTGGGCACGTTGTGGGACTTATGCCAGCTGCCAAAGACGATCCTTTTCATCTATAAATAGCAACGCAATTCAAGAAACAAAGGGGAGGAAGCGGGACTTCTTTCTTAAAGTCTCTGCTCTCTAACACTAGCTCTCTCAGGGTACTTCATCCCCTTATACACTTATCACCGCCCTCACGGCTACCAAAAGAGTTTAAGGTAACATCAAACCTTGCTTTCACATTTTATATATTTACTGCTCATTTCATACTACTGACTTGGGCGTCAGAGTGCCCCCGGCACCCACCACACCGGTGGGCAGTCTGCTCCCGCTCATTCTACATTTGTCTTGCAGGATCGCTAATGCCCCCAACCTACAAATTCTGATTGTGGACCTCGGCCGAATTCCAGCGTCCATAATTTGGCGCCCACCGTGGGGCCTTAGCGATTCATAGCAAACAAATATCTTTCAGTCTACCATCCTTACAAACGTAACTATCCATGACTTCGAGCAAGAGACACCAGGTTGGTTAGACCCATATCATGTTGAGTATGCTGAAGTAATCACAGAATGTGATTAAGACATCCAGGTTGGTTAGACCCACTAGTTCGATTCTTTGAAACGAAATCACCAAGTTGGCTTACTAAAGGACTAAGCTGCGAAAGAGCCTTAGCACACACACACTAAGAGTCTAGTTCAGATCACCCATTCAGACAATCGAAATTGAGTGTATCAAGTACTTTGAAGGTTCTCTGATTTCGACACGAAGCATTCGTTGAGGACAAAAATATGTTTAGCTATCAAGATTGTCTCGAGGAGAGCAATATAGTATGTTGAAATAAATCATTTGCATCATTATCAATCTTTGCCGGGTACGGCACTCGGGGGCGAGGCCCACATCATTATCAGTCTTTACCGAGTATGGCACTCTGGGGGCGAGACCCACTTCATTATCAGTCTTTGCCGGGTATGGCACTCTGCGGGTTGATGCCCACATCACTATCAGTCTTTGCCGGGTATGACACTTTGGGGGGCAAGGCTCACATCTTTGTCAGAATCAGTTTTGCCGGGTATAGCACTCTGGGGGGCGAGGCCCACATCTTTATCAAGATCAGTCCGACCGGGTATGGCACTATGGGGGCGAGGCCCACATCTTTGTCAGAATCAGTTTTGCTGAGTGCGACACTTCGGGTACGGAGACACAGTATCAGTTTTACCGGGTATGACACTCCAAGTATACAGTATCAGTTTTGACGGGTATGGAAATCCGAGAATGGATCAGAGTCCGAGAATGAACAAACCGAGAATCGAATGCGGTTCTTGAATGGACCATCCCATACAGTACAGTTCGGGGATGAACCATTACATCAGCATCAGTTTCGGGGATGAGTCCCAGGGTCGTGGCCCATATCCATATCAGTATCAGTTTGGGCGAGGCTCATATCAGTATCAGTCGGGGGTGAGGCCCACATCAGTGTCAGTCTGTGGGCGAGGCCCATATCAGTATCAGTCGGGGGCGAGGCCCATATCAGTATCAGTCGGGGGCGAGGCCCATATCAGTATCAGTTTGGGGCGAGACCCATATCAGTATCAGTCGGGGGCGAGGCCCACATCAGTGTCAGTCTGGGGGCGACGCCAATATCATTATCAGTTTGGGCGAGGCCCACATCAGTATCAGTCGGGGGCGAGGCCCATATCAGTATCAGTTTGGGGGCGAGGCCCATATCAGTATCAGTTTGGGCGAGGCCCATATCAGTATCAGTTTGGGGCGAGACCCATATCAGTATCAGTCTGGGGGCGAGGCCCATATTAGTATCAGTTTGGGGAGAGGCCCATATCAGTTTGGGGCGAGGCCCATATCAGTTTGGGGCGAGGCCCACATCAACATCAATCTGGGGGCGAGGCCCACATTAGTATCAGTTTGGGGCGAGACCCACATCAGTATTAGTCTGGGGGCGAGGCCCATATCAGTATCAATTTGGGCGAGGCCCATATCAGTATCTGTTTGGGGCGAGGCCCATATCAGTATCAGTTTGGGGCGAGGCCCATATCAGTATCAGTTGGGGCGAGGCCCATATCAGTATCAAATCGGGAACAGGACCCACAATTCAGGGAACAAGACCCTCAATTCAAAATGGGAACAAGACCCACGGGAACAAGACCCACAACTCAACAATTCAGGGAACAAGACCCACGGGAACAAGACCCACAACTCAGTTCAGGGAACAAGACCCTCGACACAATTCAGATCGGGAACAAGATCCACAACTCAATTCAGGGAACAAGACCCTCAGCTCAAAATGGGAACAAGACCACGGGAACAAGACCCACAATTCAGCACGGGAACAAGACCCACAACTCAGTTCAGGGAACAAGACCCTCAACACAATTCAGATCGGGAACAAGACCCACAACTCAATTCAGGGAACAAGACCCTCAGCTCAAAATGAAAACCATATCATGTTGAGTATGCTGAAGTAATCACAGAATGTGATTAAGACATCCAGGTTGGTTAGACCCACTAGTTCGATTCTTTGAAACGAAATCACCAAGTTGGCTTACTAAAGGACTAAGCTGCGAAAGAGCCTTAGCACACACACACTAAGAGTCTAGTTCAGATCACCCATTCAGACAATCGAAATTGAGTGTATCAAGTACTTTGAAGGTTCTCTGGTTTCGACACGAAGCATTCGTTGAGGACGAAAATATGTTTAGCTATCAAGATTGTCTCGAGGAGAGCAACATAGTATGTTGAAATAAATCATTTGCATCATTATCAATCTTTGCCGGGTACGGCACTCGGGGGCGAGGCCCACATCATTATCAGTCTTTACCGAGTATGGCACTCTGGGGGCGAGACCCACTTCATTATCAGTCTTTGCCGGGTATGGCACTCTGCGGGTTGAGGCCCACATCACTATCAGTCTTTGCCGGGTATGACACTTTGGGGGGCAATGCCCACATCTTTGTCAGAATCAGTTTTGCCGGGTATAGCACTCTGGGGGGCGAGGCCCACATCTTTATCAAGATCAGTCCGGCCGGGTATGGCACTATGGGGGCGAGGCCCACATCTTTGTCAGAATCAGTTTTGCTGAGTGCGACACTTCGGGTACGGAGACACAATATCAGTTTTACCGGGTATGACACTCCAAGTATACAGTATCAGTTTTGACGGGTATGGAAATCCGATTTGGCTCAGTATTTTGAACGATACTATCAACAACATCAACTCTGAAGCATTCTTCTTCCTTTTCATCTCTCGGGAATTTCATGGCTTTGAAAACATTAAAGGTCACTTCTTGGTCATGCACTTTCATGGTCAGTTCTCCTTTTTGCACATCAATCATAGTTTTACCTGTAGCCAAGAGTGGTCTCCCAAGAATGATAGGTATTTCTTTGTCTTCTTCCATGTCAAGGATGATGAAATCTGCTGGGAGAATTAGTTTGTCTACTTTCACCAGCACATCTTCAACAACACCTCTTGGAAATGCAAGTGTTCGGTCAGCAAGTTGCAATGAAACTGAGGTAGGCATTGCTTCTCCAATCTGTAGTTTCCTGTAAATAGAAAAAGGCATCAAGTTAACACTAGCACCTAAATCACATAAAGCCTTACCGATATAATGTTCTCCAATGGTGCATGGAACTGTGAAACTGCTAGGATCTTTCAACTTCGGGGGAAGTTTCCTTTGAATAATGGCGCTGTATTCTTCCCTTAATGCTATTGTTTCGTAGTCTCCCAATCTCCGTTTTCGTGAAAGAATGTCTTTCATGAATTTGACATAACTGGGCATTTCTTCCAAAGCTTCTGCAAATGGGATGTTGATGTGCAGCTTTTTGAAAACCTCCAGGAATCGAGCAAACTGCTTGTCCAGTTTGTTTTTCTGAAGACGCTGAGGAAAAGATGGAGGTGGAATGATTCTTTCTGGTTCTTTTTCCTTTGCTTCTTTTTCCTCCATCTGTTGTTCAGCTTCTTTTGAAACTTCTTCTGGTGACATCTTGATTCCAACATCTTTGTTGATTTGAGTACCGCATTTCAAAGTAATGGCTTAACATTGCTCCTTTCCTCGGTTCCTTGGATTGGGTTCTGTGTTGCTGGGAAGATTACCTGGTGGTCTGTAACTCTGAGCATTGGCCAGTTGTCCGATTTGATTCTCCAGTGCTTTGATGGAAGCTGATTGGCTCTGAAAGATAGCATCGTACTTTTTTAACTGAGCCAGCACTTCTGCTATTCCTGTTCATTTACCTGCTCCTGGCCTTTGTTCTGTTGCTGGAATCCATGTGGTGGATAGTTCCGTTGTTGGCCTGAATTGTTGCTCCATGAAAAATTAGGATGATTCCTCCACCCTGGGTTGTAGGTGTTGGAATATGGATTGTTCACCTGTCTGTTGAAATTATTGACAAAATTCACCGTCTCTTCAAGTTGGTTCGACTCTGGTGTTCCTCCATATGGTGAACTTGTGGATCCAGTGGTAAGAGTTTCCATGAATTTGCATATCTGATCTAGCTTGGTGTTGACTGCTGTATTGGCTCCACTTTCATAAATTCATGCAATTCTTTGGATCATGCTTCTTTCTGTTGGCCACAAAGAATTGTTGTTGGTCATTTCTTCGATTAGTTCCCAGGCTTGATCTTCTCATTTTGCCATTAAAGCTCCTCCAGCAGCAGCATCGATTGTGGTTCTCATTATTCCAGAAAGTCCATTATAGAATGTTTGGACTTGAAGCCATTTTGGAATCTCATGGTGAAGACATTTCCGGAGTAAATCTTTGTACCTTTCCCAAGCTTCGTAGAGAGTTTCAGAGTCTTGTTGCAGAAAGGGTGTGATGCCATTCCTCAGTTTTCCAGTTCTGGCTGGTGGAAAGTACTTTGCAAGAAATTTGGTGGCTAAAGTGTTCCAAGTTGTGATGGAACCTGCTGGTAGTGAATGTAGCCAAGCTTTAGCTCTGTCCTTCAAGGAGTATGGGAAAACACGCAATCTCATTACTTCTTCAGCTTCTCGGTTGTAATTGAAAGTGCCGCAAACTTTCAGGAAGTTGCTGATGTGGGCATTAGGATCTTCAGTTGAACTCCCCCCCAAACTGAACTGATTGCTGAATCATCTGAATGCATGTTTTGATGTCACCAGCATTTGCTGGTAAGGGATGGAGTACAATGCAAGAAATGAGTCTGTCAACCACCGGAATGGTTTTGTCTCGAATGGGAATTGGTGGTGCAACCTCCAAAGGTTCAGGTTCCATGTTGACTAAAGCTTCTTGGCCTTCTCGCATTTCCCTTCTCAACTGTCTGATGGTTCTTTCAATTTCTGGGTCAAGCGGTCGTAGTTCAAAACTTTTGGTTCGTCTCATGAAGTTTCTGAGAACCTGAAACACAAGAAAACAAAAGCAATAAGTAAAAATAAATTAGATACAAGTAAAGGTATCTAACCCATAAACTAATAGTAAAAGATAAATAAGTCCCCGGCAACGGCGCCAAAAACTTGACCGGCGTAAACACACATGTATAACGCAAGCGTACGTATCGTTCAAGTAGTATAAAAAGTATCGATCCCACGAGGACTTAATATCTAAACTATTAATTTTATGAGGTCAAATGATTACTAGTATCTAACAAGTTGATTGATTGATTTGAAGTGGTGACGATTCTAAATTTAAAAGCAAGTAAATAAAATTGTCGAAAGTAGGTTTTAAGAAAATTCAATATTAAAAACTATCTAGGGTTGTAATTTCTTTTAATATCATTTTAAAGATGAAGTGGTTATCTTAAAGTTGGGTAATATATTGATTTATTAACCTGGAACACTAAATTATGTAAAAGCCTCTTCTCATGGTCAATTTCAAATACCTAGTATAATCCAATTGAACCATATGTCTATGTCAACCAAATTACCTAGATTCATTAAGATTAAGTTCCAATTATGGCTACCCCCGCCCGACAGGTATATTCATATCCTGTAAAGAAATCTATTAAATGGTTATCTATCCCCAAGGAAGATCGTGGAATATTGAGTCTAAGGTCTTAAACTTAAAATCCATATGTTTAGTTCATTTTAAGTTTACCTAATCAATTTTATAAATGACCAGTTAATTAAAAAGCATTAAGATTAAGACTCAATAAATAAATCTTTATATTACCCAAACTATAAACCAATCCCTTATAAACCGGTGATATTAGAATTCATCACAACCCTAGATAACTTATTTAGTTACAACACATAACTAGGGCTGGTAAAAACTTGAAAATAAAAGACATGAAGTAAAAATGCGGTAAAGTAAATACTGAAAAGTAAATTACAATAAAATAAAATGCTAAGGTAAAATGAATTACTTTTACTACTACTAATTTAGATATCTCCCATAAAATAATATATAAACTTGTGATAATATTACCAACCGACCAATCTGGCGGTATCCTGATTAAGTCAAATTAAGTCCAATCAGCCATTAAGGCGGTAATATTTGTCCATAAACCAGCCATAAAGGCGGAACCAAAATAAAATTACCAACCGACCAATCTGGCGGTATCCTTGATTAGTCAGGTTTAAACCAGATTAAAATTATATTACCAACCGACCAATATAGCGGTGTTCTTTTTAAGTCAAATTTTAAATAGTGAATATATTATTTTTAAGGGAGATTAATCTAAATAGCAATAGTAAAATAATTACCTTTCACCATAGCATGGGGAAGTTACCTCCTCATGGTGAATAGTAAAAACTGTAAAAAGTAAGAAGGTAAATTACTATTATTACAAAAAGTAATTAAAATTTAATTACAAAACTTAAATTAAAGAAATTAGAGAGAGAAACTCTTTATTTACATCAAAGAAATGAGAGAGAATGGTACATCTAAAACTGAAATCTCGAGCTCAATTTATAAACCCCGGTAGGCCTCCCGCGTCGCGACGCCAAGGCCTTTGGCGTCGCTACACCAGCTTCTGTCGACGTGGCTTGCTAAGGCTTTGACACGTGACAATTCAGATAAGAAGATAAGACGACACGTGGCGAGACGGCTAAGAGCTCAATTATTATGCTGACGTGGCAAGGCGGCTGAGATCGATTGTCGGCACCATAAGATTGCGACACGTGTCACGCTGTGATTGGCTGATGATGACGTGGCATGTTGACCTGCTGACGTGGATGATGACGTGGCAAGACGCGTGGAAGAGTTGACTCGTTGACCAGATGACGTGGCGACACGTAGGATGACACGTGGCACACGTGGAAATAGTAATTGTCGGCACCGTATGATGATGACACGTGACATGGCGCACGTTAACATATCGGCTGTGATGGTGACACGTGTCACGACGCATGTTAGCAAAGTCAAACTTCTCAAATTCTGACATGTTGACCCAACATACATTAGCAGACCACGGCGCACGTTAGGCGCCGCGACGCGCCCAAATTACCAAAATGCCTTTTTTCTAATTTTCACTGTTTTGGTCCAAATCACCTCCAGAATGTCCTAAAACTTTATTTATGTTGATGGTGTTTTCAGGCATTAAGATATTTAAAGCAGCACGACGAGGACAGAAGGGTAATTCCCACCATTTGGAGAAATCGTTAAGGCCGACCCGACCACCTTAAGGGTCCAAGCACCTTAAGATGTCAAACCGACCGTAACAGAAATAGACCGAGCACTTTATGACCGGCAACCGAGAACTTGGGTTCAGATAGCCGGGCACTATCAGGTCGACAACAACATTCTCAGCATAAAGGACTATCATGACCGACCACATGAAAACCGACCAGATGGCGAGATATGCTCAAGATGATGACACCCTATTCCTGTGGATAAGATGAAACGAATTATCCTACTTTCACAAGGAAATGAAGTCAGAATCCAAAAAGGAATAAGAAAAAGGAAGGCAACGTTGGATTAGAAGTCCTTACAGGAGGAGAAGACTGAATTCAACTAGGTATTCTTATACAAATAGGAGTCTGATTTCTGTACTATTATAAATAGGAGAGCAGAGTATGTGTAAGGAAGATCAGAATCATCAAGCTCCGACTTGTAAAACACAAAAAAGATCTGAGAAGCGTGTTTAAGTAATAAAAGTGTCATCCTGTTTTTGTCCGTGGACGTAGGTCGGATCCAAATCCACCGAACCACGTTAAATCTCCTTGTTGATTGGCGTGTTTATCTGTCTGTTGCTAAGTTTGCTTTTGGTCCCCCATAACCAAACAAATTCACTATTGAAGGAGGATTACCTCGGAGGTGATATTCCCATATTACCCTGAGACCAAAATCAGCCGTCAACAGTTGGCGCCGTCTGTTGGGAACCAGCAAAAAGCAGCTCGCGTGGTAGGAAAATGGCAGAAGATGGAAATCATCAATCTTCAGGGAATCCGGCAACAGACTGGATGAAAAAAATGGAAGAAAGCATGAGGTCCATGATAGATCGGCTAGAGAGAATGGAAGGAGCGAACAACGAGAGACCAGAAGTCGGAACGAGTCGAAGAAAAGGTGAAAGAGCAAAAGGAAAAAAGGTGGTAGATACAAGTGAGGATGATGAACCCAGGAGGAAGGGCCCCTACGGAATAAAATCTGTGATTGTAGAAAAAGATTCACAAACAGAGGACACATGGGAAGAAGAGGGAAGAGGACAATCGCCCGATCCCTCTTATAATAGCCTCCACAACTCCAGAAGAGAAGAAAGGGAATATAGCGAGGATGCGCGAGAAGTTTCAAAACAGAGGGAACACCACACCCAAGGCAATGGACGCGTAGAAAGGCACAGGAAACAACGTGGTGGTACGACCAATGAGATAAAATCTTGGTTAAAAAAAGAGATGACCAAGTGGGGGGTAAGCCTCAAGACTAATGCTAGTGATGCGCGGGACGGCGAGGGGGAATCTCCCATCACGGAAGAAATAAAGTCGGCCAAATTCCCAAAACGATTCAATTTGCTGACCATGGCACCTTATAAAGGTCATTCTGATTCGAAATCCCACATCGAAAGCTTTATCCTGCTAATGGAAGTCCAGGGAGTAGTAGGAGATGCCATCTGCAAAGTGTTCCCCCTGAATTTGGGCGGACCCGCCATCCTATGGTACAGAAGTCTGGCCCCGGGGAGCATCAGAAACTTCACACAGCTTAGGAAATCATTCGTTCGGCACTTTAAAGGGGCCTGCGTCCTCAAAAAGACGATTGGAGAATTAAGGCTTATGAAGCAAGGGGATGACGAACCTCTAAAAATCTTCATTGAAAGATACCATAACATGGTGCTGGAAGTCGGGGGATACGAGTCCCTAGAAGCCCTAGAAAGCTTAAAGGGAGCCCTAAAGGTCGGGAGGTTATGGACTCACCTAAGAATCCAGGACACACCTGATTATGCCACCGCCCTAGAGGTAGCCCGGAAGTTCGTCTTGGTAGAAAGCGAAGAAGAAAAGATCTCCCGAAAGGGGCGGCCATTCGAGAAAGAACAGCAAGAACGGAGGCCCCCCGACGACCGGATAGGGAATTCAAAAGATTCAATCCAAAACCCAAAGAATTCAAGCCAATCCCTCAAAGAGATCGGGAAAGAGGGGCCGCGATTCAGGTGAACCCCATAGTCCGAGAAGAAACATATGTTCCCCTGAGAAAGCCATCAGGGCAGATCATCATGGAAATACAAGAAAAATGCTTCTTGATGGAGCCCGACCTCAGGAGGTTCCCCCCGGATAAAAAGAACCAGAAGTCTTACTGCGTACATCATAACCTGAGGGGACACACAACAGACGAATGCAAAGATCTGCGGGAACAGATGGAGGACCTAGCCCGAAATGGGTATCTAAATAGGTACATCGACCATGAGGTCATGGCGGCCAGACAGAGGGCACGAACCGACAGGTGAACATCATCGCAGGGGGAAGCACGCTGGCCGGGGACTCAAATCGGTCAAGAAAGAACTACAGCAGAGCTCGAGGGGCAGAGGTACTAGGAACAGAAAGACCCCCGGCACTACAAGGAGGACGGTCGGTGCCCATAATGTTCACCGACGAGGATGCACGAGGGGTGAATTTCCCCCATGATGATGCACTGATAATCAAGGCTACAATCAGCGGCACAGAGGTGGATAGAATCCTGGTAGACCCCGGAAGCGCAGTGGACATAATATCCAAGGAAGCTTTAGAAAGCCTGGGAGTAGAATATGTAAACCTAACTAATGACGGCACCCCCTATATGGTTTTGGAGGCTCGACGGTCATCCCGCTAGGAAGGATACAACTGGCAACAACCATCGGAACTCACCCCCGAACCCGGACAGTTATGGTAAACTTCACTGTGGTAGACTACCTGAGCAGTTACCAAGTCATCATGGGCCGACCTTTTATGATGAAAACAAAGGCTGCAATGTCCTGTTACTACCTGAAACTGAAATTTCCTACACGGGAGGGAATCGGAATCATATGCGGAAGTCAGAAGATAGCCCGCAGTTGTTTCGCCACCCTCTAACGAGAAATCCTCTGCGTCGAAGGAAGCACCAGGAAGAGGAAAATGGGGGAAGACAAGGAAAATCCAAGGCAGGACCCGGGCCCTCGCCCGGATAAAATCGCCCGGCTAGAGGCAGCTGAAGAATTGGAAGAAGTCAACCTGTTCGGACCGAATAAAAGTATAAAGATATGAGAGAACTTGGATGAAATCCTAAAAAAGGGCCTGCTGGAATGCCTACGGGAATACCCCGACATCTTCGCATGGGGACACGATGACATGCCCGGAATTGATCCAAAGTTTATCAGTCACCGCTTGGCAGTAAACCCGGCACACAAACCGGTTAAACAGAAAAGAAGAATCTTTAACCAAGAACGATGCAAAGCAGTGGCGTCCGAGGTGGAAAAACTGTTAAGAGCAGGCTTCATCCGAGAAGTCAAGTACCCAGAATGGGTTTCAAACGTGGTATTAGTAAAGAAAGCAAACGGGAAATGGAGAATGTGCGTGGACTTCACCGACCTCAACAAGGCATGCCCAAAGACAGCTTCCCACTGCCAAACGTAGATCAGCTGGTAGATACAACAGCCTGTAAAGGACTACTGAGCTTTATGGACGCCTTCTCAGGATACAACCAGGTCAAAATGCACCCTGCTGACGAGGAGAAAAATGACTTTTGTCACCGATCAGGGGCTTTACTGCTACAAAGTAATGCCTTCGGATTAAAAAACGCAGGTGCCACCTTTCAGAGGCTGGTCAACAAAATTTTCAAACCACTCATCGGCACATCAATGTTGGTGTATGTTGACGACATGATAACAATGTCTGAGGCACCCGGTGCCACGTCACCGACCTGAAGAAAACCTTCGAGTTATTAAGGAAATACCATTTGAAGCTCAACCCAGAAAAGTGCGCCTTCGGGGTGGCCTCCGGAAAATTCTTAGGATACATGGTGAGCTCCAGGGGCATAGAAGCAAATCCACAAAAGATAAAAGCCGTACTGGATTTGAAATCACCCGGGACGGGTGGAAAGAAGCTCAAAGTCTAACCGGTAGGCTAGCCGCACTTAACCGATTCATCTCCGAGCAACAGACAAATGCCACCCTTTCTTCAAAGCCATCAAGAAAGCCCAAAAGAGGATCGACTGGACTCCAGAGTGCGAAGAGGCTTTTCAACAACTGAAACAATATCTAGCGCAGCCCCCGCTCCTAGCAAAACCTCTCCCCGGAGAGAAGTTATACTTATACTTGGCTGTTTCAAGACACGCAGTAAGTTCGGTGCTGGTGCAAGAGGCCAACCGAACCCAGAGACCAGTGTACTATGTCAGCAAAGCCCTACTGGATACAGAAACAAGGTATCCCGTACATGAGTTGGTTGCCCTATCTTTGATTGTTGCGGCTCGGAAACTGCGGCCTTACTTCCAAGCCCACCCCATCGGGGTTTACACCGATCACCCCCTGCGACAGATCTTACAAAAACCAGAGGTCTCGGGAAGATTGATGAAATGGTCGGTAGAGTTAAGCGAGTACGACATCTCCTACCTACCAAGGACAGCAATAAAAGGGCAAGCCTTGGCGGATTTTATTGCAGAATTCACCGAACCCCAGACCTTGACTGTAGAGGAAGACAAATGGGACATGTCGGTGGATGGATCTGTCAGCTGGCAGGGCGGTGGGGCCGGGATCGTGTTAAAAAATAACAAGGGGAAGAAGTGTTGTTTGCCTTAAAGTTCGCCTTCGAAACCACAAACAATGAAGCAGAGTATGAGGAAATCCTGGCCGGATTGAGGCTATGCACGGTAATAGGAGTCCACGACGTCACAATAAGAAGTGACTCACAACTTGCTATTCAACAACTGTAGGGCGAGTTTCAGGCCAGGGAACCCAGTATGAGAGCCTACTTGACTGAGGCAAAAAGGTTGGTAGAAAAGATAAGGAACGTTCGCTTTGAACAAATCGGGCGAGAAGACAATGGCAAAGCAGATTCTCTTGCCCGGCTCGCATCTTCAATAAAGACGGAGAACCCCAGAACAGTCCCCATAATCTGCCTCCGAGAAAAAAACATAGGAGAACTCGAAGTAGAAACCCTAGAGAAAGAAGATGAAACTTCATGGATGCAACCGATCAGAAAATATTTGGAAACAGGAGAAACACCCGAGGACAGAAAGGAAGCCAAAAAGCTAAAATTCAAAAGCACCAAGTTTTCCTTAATCGAATGAGTGCTCTACCGAAGAGGCCACACCGTACCCCTCCTGATATGCTTGGCGAAAGAAGAAGCAAATTATGTGCTCAGGGAAATCCACGCAGGCATCTGTGGAAGTCACGCCGGAGGAAGATCAATCGCCTTCAAAGCCTTAAGACAAGGATTTTACTGGCCGACCATGCATCAGGACGGTGTGAGGATAGCTCAGAAATGCGAAGGCTGTCAAAAGAACGCCAACCTCCACCACCAGCCAGCAGAACAATTAACCACCATGTCCAGCCCCTGGCCTTTCGCGCAGTGGGGGCTGGATATCATAGGACCAATGCCAAGAGGGCGAGGGCAGGCAAAGTACGCAATCGTGGCCATAGACTATTTCACCAAATGGGTAGAAGCCGAACCGCTATCCACCATCACGGAAAAGAAGGCCACAGAGTTTTTAAAAAGAAATATCTGCAGGTTCGGGATTCCCCGAGCAATCATCACTGACAACGGAAAGCAGTTCGACAGCAAGGGGTTCAGGAAGCTCTGTGAAGACCTCCAGATCGCCCTAAAATTCGCCTCACCAGCCCATCCCAAGTCAAACGGACAGGTTGAGGCAACAAACAAGACCATCAAGGCAAACTTCAAAGCTCGGCTCGGATCATGTAAGGGCCTATGGGTTGAGGAATTACCAGAGGTACTATGGGCACATCGGACAATCTACAAAGATTCCACAGGGGAAACACCATTTTCCATGTCTTACGGATGTGAGGCCGTCATTCCAGCAGAAATCGGGGTAGCAACTCACAGGGTCCGCCACTTCGGGAATGAGCAGAACGAAGAACATATCAAAAACCACATCGACCTAATCGAGGAAAAAAGAGAGAGATCCGCCATGAAGGCAACAGTCTACCAACAAAGAATGGCCCGCTTCTACAACAAAAGAGTTCGGGCATGCTCCTTCCTCCCAGAAGATTTAGTATTGAGAAAGGTCACCTTGAACACCCGGCGACCAGAGGAGGGCTCACTAGGTGCCAAATGGGAAGGGCCATACAAAATCATAGAGGTAGTAAGGCCAGGGGCTTACACCTTAGAACAGCTGGACGATACAAGACTGAGAAAACCGTGGAACGCCGAGTGTAGGCACTGCATTTTTGCATATAAGTCCCGATGATGAGTCTCGTATGGAGACGCTACCTCTTTGATTGAGAAAGCCGCGGGAAACGGACGTTGGAATGGTAAAGTTGGAAATTAGCATTTGGTCGGATTTAACTCGCTTGTTTCGTTTCGGGTTCGCTTGTTGGACCTTTATTTTAAAACACACCAAACCCATTAAATAATTAAAACATTTTAAAAAAACATCTCACAAATTAAATAATTAAAACATTTAAAATATATGTCACAATTAAACTTAAATTAAATTAAATTAAAACACATTCACAAATTAAAGCTACTTAAATTAAATCAAAACCAATTAAATAACTAAATTGAAATTTAATTAAAACTAAATCTAATAATTAAACCAAATTTAATAAAACAAATTAAAATGAAATTAAATTAAATCAAATTAAAGTAATCACTTCCCAATTTAATTAAATCACTCCCTAATTTAAGAAATTTCCACCCAAATTATAATTATTCCTTGCCTTTAATAAAATAAATCCTCATTTAATTGATTTTGTTCCCTTTTAAAAACCCATGTACAACCCTAATAACCCAAACCCTAACCTGCTACTATAAAAGATGACATAAACTAAACTCTCCATTCCCTCTCTCCTTTCTTCTCCAACAACTCTCTCCTCACGCTAATGAATAACAGAAAACCCTAACATTCTCTTCTCACTCACTCCTCTCTTCCTCACAAATAACCCTTCAACTGAATCACTCGCCACTCCCTAAACAAACAAACAGAACCTCAGTCACAAATAAACCCTAATTCACGCCATTATCCTTCTCGCCTCTATCATCATTCTCTTCACAACTCCAAAAACCTTACGCACTGAACACCAAAACCACAAACCCTAGCTCTTTCTCTCGTCTCTTTGCTCCAGACCACTCACCATCTCACCCCCACAGACCACAAATGATCATCACTCAGCTCTCCTACCCCTCGGCAACCCCCTCACTCTCGGCAATGACCCTTAAACCAAAACCCTTAAACCATCTTGACTTTCGGCCTCCTCTCTGCCTCTCTCATTAAATACTACAAACAAACCACCATAACAAAAGCTCTCTCTCCTCTTAACCCCAAGATCCTCACGGCAATAGAACACAGTTCATTGACCTCACCGACTAACCAACGAACTCATTCTCACATCCATTCACTTAACTCTCGACCAAAAATCAAAATCAACGTGACAATGAACCTAACCCAAAGCAGCCATCAAGTACCAAAACCCTTTAGCCACGCATGCCCCCTCACCAACTGAATCACAACAATAGCCACCTACCCCTCACACACCAAGAACCTTCACGTCATCAGCCCTTCAGCCACTCCACGCCACATAAAGCCCCTCCACAAACAATGTACACTCATGCAAAAACGCATACCCCACTCAACTTAACCTAACAGACAAAGCAGCCAAGTCACGCCACTACCCTAAAATCACTCACGGCACTTCATATATCCTTTCAGCAGCCACGTTTAATGATCCTAACGCACAACTCTCCCCTACACATTAACATAAAACCCTAAGCCCTCAATCAGCCCCTCCATTGACCAACACAGACAAGCAATCAGTAGCCTTTCACCGAGAGCCATTGCACCCCAAAAACTGCCCAAAACAATAACAAAAACTGCCCCTGGAACCCATCCAAAACTGCAACCCAAACCAGTCCAAATAACCCTCAAACCAGTCCCCTAATTACCAAAAACAGTGACCCGAAAATACAACAAAAACAGTAGAGAAACGGAGTGAAAACAACAACCCGAGCAGTGAAACCGCGAGGAAAATCGTTGGATTAGTGAACCAGAAAAGTTGCAGAGTATCAATTCTTCCGACGGCCGTGTAACGCGCTTTCGAGGAACGACAAAAGAGGTTAGACCTGAGGGCACCTTCTTTATTTATTATCTTTCGTTTATTTTATTTATTTTAAAAATATTATTGCATGAGAGTCGTTTGAGGCATGATGTGATTATTGGATGAGCGGGGTATGTGTTCCCTTTTGTGGTATATCGGATGGAAACCCGGACATAAATTCCGTAGCCGACTCCGAATGGACGGTAGTGCGGTTTGTACTCGGGATACAACGCCACGTACCACTTAAGAGACACGTATTTCGTCTCATCCAAAATTGTATTTGAGCATGTTATAGTTCGTAGGTTGTTTATTTATTGTTTAAAGCATGATTTAGTTTAGTTTATTATTTAACTTTCAAAGGACGTTTATGTTATTTAGGCATGTTGTTTCTTTATTCTTTATGCATGATGTTTAGTTTAGTTCATATTTATGTTTCAGTAGTTATTTGTTAATAAGATTTAATGGTTCAATATGCTCAATGTGTGAAACCTTGTTTGCCGTTCAGAGACTTACTGTGAAGCATGCAAACTTAGAATATGATTTATTTAGCAAATGCATGTTAGATCTGAATACCCTTAAGCATGATTATTGAATAGATTCGGTTGATTTATTGCACAAATTATATCATCACAAGTGACATAAGTAAGGGACCATTCCGAACCCAACGGTTTGAGGTCTTCCCTTGCGAGGGGTGAGTGCGGCCTTAAATCTTTGTCCCGGTTCACACCGGGTGGCGACTCCATGTTATTTCGTACTTCCCAACTAGGCCGCGAGCCTAGAACAACGTCGTCAGTTTCTGTTGTCTACACCGAGATGTTGAGAAAATACTTTCAGTAAATTCCCCCTCCCATCTTTTCTTTTACAGCAACCCAACAAGGGGCAGAAGCTCAGATAAAAAGCCTCTCTCAAAATGACCCGTAGAGAGTTGTAAGAAGGGCAGTATGTCCCCGAAGTATAAATAAAACTTTCCTTTTTTCACCTGTTCTTCTAAAAAAAAAAATTTGCAAAACCATATTCAAAACCCCGGGGACATACTCGAAACAACAGTCCGAGATCACTTAAACTATTCGGCTCGGGGTCGGGTTACGTCCCACCGAGTCATGATCATTGGTCTAGGGACAGGACATTCCCCCAGAACCAAGTATCTCTATTGGCTCGGGGTCCTCAGGGAAATACTCGATGCATATGATCTGTGAGAAGCATGGCACGGGGAGGGATGATACCCCCGTAGCGATTGCACACTCCAAAATTGCCGAACATAAGGAGGAACATGCCCTTAATGTGTCGAAGCACTCTTTTACCCGATGTAACGGATCCGTGGGAAAGCATAGCACGGGGGATGATGATGCCCCCGTGACGGTTGCTAGCTCCAGTGATACCAGACCTAAGGAGGAATATACTCTTAGCATCCCGGACACTCTTTGATCCGTTCATCATTTGGATCCAAGAGAGGCGCAGCACGGGAGGCATTGTGCCCCTGTGGCGTGTGCCTGCTCCAGCGCGCGGTAAGAAGGAGCCCTCGCAGAAATATACAGGCTCCATAGCGACCCAACGTATAGAGGATGTGCCCTTACCATTTTAAAACGCTCCACTGATCCAAATCCTGGTTCGCCGGGACGCTGAATTGAAAGATTCAGAATTGTGTTTTGGAGACCTCGGACAGGACGCTGTCTGAGGCATCCATGTTGTTGTTTATACTTGCAAAAACATTTTTGGGGATAAGTGTTAAGTCACCCCCGCCCTTTTATCTTATTTTCCGAAGTTTTGTTTTGTTTTTCACCGGACCGGCAAGGGGACGCCCGTGCCGGATTTGGTAGGGCTTCACAAAGGTTGATTCACTTCCCTTCTGCACAAGTCCCAAAGGTTACCCGGCTCGGGGTTGGATTTTTCTCCCCCGAGGCCATTAGACTAATCGGCTCGGGGTCGGGTTACATCCCACCGAGTCGGTCTTCTTTTTGGACTGGGGAGGTAACATTCCCCTAGAGCCAAGTATTTTACTCAGCTCGGGGTCGGGTTACGTCCCACCGAGTCGGTCTTCTTTTGGACTGGGGAGGTAACATTCCCCCAGAGCCAAGTGTTTTACTCAGCTCGGGGTCGGGTTACGTCCCACCGAGTCGGTCTTCTTTTGGACTGGGGAGGTAAATTCCCCCAGAGCCAGTGTGTTACTCAGCTCGTGGTCGGGTTACGTCTCACCGAGTCGGTCTTCTTTTGGACTGGGGAGGTAACATTCCACCAGAGCCAAGTGTTTTACTCAGCTCGGGGTCGGGTTACGTCCCACCGAGTCGGTCTTCTTTTTGGACTGGGGATGTAACATTCCCCCAGAGTCAAGTGTTTTACTCAGCTCGGGGTCGGGTTACGTCCCACCGAGTCGTTCTTCTTTTAGACTGGGGAGGTAACATTCCCCCAGAGCCAAGTGTTTTACTCAGCTCGGGGTCGGGTTACGTCCCACCGAGTCGGTCTTCTTTTGGACTGGGGAGGTAACATTCCTCCAGAGCCAAGTGTTTTACTCAGCTCGGGGTCGGGTTACGTCCCACCGAGTCGGTCTTCTTTTTGGACTGGGGAGGTAACATTCCCCCAGAGCCAAGTGTTTTACTCAGCTCGGGGTCGGGTTACGTCCCACCGAGTCGGTCTTCTTTTGGACTGGGGAGGTAACATTCCCCCAGAAAAAAGTGTTTTACTCAGCTCGGGGTCGGGTTATGCCCCTCCAGCTCATATAGTCCCCCGCAAAAGGGCCTCAAAGCGTTCGGACAACAGGAAGAAAAGACAAGAAAAAAAAAAGAGGAAGAAAGATAAATATATTAATACATTAATAGAAGTGTACAAAGTTATTACAAAAAAAAGAGGGGAAAAGAAGTTAAAGTGTACACAGGGCCCCGGCCGGGTTACCTCTTCTCAATCAGCCCGCGCAGGGGCAGGAATTTCCTCCTCGGCTGGATCAGACGACGGAAGGATCGGCTCGACCTCAGGGAGGAGAACAGCAGCGTTGACCTCAGCAACATGAGGAACCTCTGCTTCATGGATTGGAGGAGGGATCTCAAGACAGTCCTCGCCGGGGGCAGAAACGTCCGGTCGTCCTTCTTGGGAAACCTGGGAGGCCGGAACAACTGAAATCGGGTCGGGATCCATCACTCATTCAGGAGAAGAGGGCAACCATCTTTTAAACTCATCCTCCGAGATCTCCCCCTTGCAGAAGCGGATGGCCGCATGAATAGGGCCCATATCAAGATTAGGCAGAACCATTGGAATGATCTCGGCACAATCCCCGACCCCCTCCAGACGGATCGCATCTCTTTTCTCCTCCAGCTCTGCCTCTTTTCCCATGAGCTCGTCCCGGGCCCGCCCCAATTCCTCCTCCTTGGCCCGCAGCTTATACTCCACGCTGCCTATCTCCACCTTGAGGATCCCAATCTCGGTCCGGGCCTCCACCAAACTTGCCCTCGCTTCATCAGCGTTCTTCCGCTCCAGAGTGGCAGCAGCCTTAAGGGCTTTGTTTGTCTTGGCAGCTTCGACCGCGGCCAGCTCGTGATCCATATTCCTCTCTTCAGCACTAGCCAGCTTGGCCTCCACTTCAGAAAGACGGTTTTGAAGCCTCTGGGATTGGCCGCCTTCAGACAGGAGGCTTATAAACAAATCTTGTTCTTAGCCGCCAAATAATTTGCCTGTCAGGAAAGAAAGGAAAGTTAGAAAATTAAACAAAGTCCAAAAGAGTCCTCGGAAGGAGAAGAAAAGTAAAAAGTTACTGGGCAAGCTGGGAGCACAGCTTTGCAACCACCTCCTCGGGCGAAAGGTCCTCAAACCTCGGAATCCTCTCTGGAGGTACAGCCTCGGCCAGCTCATTAAAGGCCGGCACCAGATGAGAAGTAGCCTCTCTGATATCCTTCCCGAGGTCATCAACCCCGAGTATCACGGAGCCTTTTAGTTTCTTGGAAGGACCCCCCTGCCGAGCTGGAGTTCCTTTTCTCGGAGCTTCCTCCTCCTCCTCCTCCAATTCCCGCCCCAGTTGAGTGTCCACAGCTCCAAATTGACGCTTCCTTCTCCTGGAAGGCTTTGGAGGGCTAGCAGGACGAATAGCACCCATTAAAGACACCCCGGGAGATGAAGATGTGCCCTGAGAGCTCGGCCGCTCTACCCCCTCAGCCACCTTCTTAGCTTCAGAAGACTCAGGACGCTTCCGGGAGGTACCAGCTCCACCAGGACTGGTCTTCTTTGAGGCACCAGCCAACCGCTCAAGATACTTCGGCCTCTTTGACATACCTACAAAAAGGAGAAGAAATCAGGACCCGAGCATACATCAAAGAAAGAAGAAAACAGACAAACATAAAAACACTCGATAAACATAAGAGTTGGTTAGAAGATCGGTATAAACCTACTTATCCGACTAGGGACCTCGAAGGAACGGTCCGAATAAGGCCTGACTCAACAAAAGCTGCATCATTAACTAGCTCCCTCCAGTGAGCGGCATATCGCCGAGCCCATTGTACCCGCCTCCGGACCTGGCGAGAAACCTTGGGAGCATCCCTCCAACAAGCTGGGAGGAACCAGAGAAGTTAGAAGCCTAAAAAAACTAAAGACGGAAACAAAAATGACAAGGGGATGTTAAAACTCCTACTCTCCCCCTCTGAAAATGTCCGGGACCGAGACGTCCTCTAAGTAAAACCGCAGGACCCGTCCCCAATCTCCGGTGGCCCAAAACCAAAGGTCCTTGAAGTTTTGTTAGAGTCGGGGAGCTTGCAGACGACGTTGGAAGAACTGTCATAAGCAGAAAGATAGTACCATCTGTGGTACGACCTAGGATTGGCCTTCAGCCGGTATAATCTCTTCACTTCTTCAAGAGAAGGCTCGCTAAAACCCGCTCGGCGCCAGACCACATGCATGCCGGCCAGAATCCGCCAACTGTTCAGACTCAGTTGACAAGGAGCAATCTCCATCTCGGCCAGCATCCAAGCAAAGTAAGGCTGAATCGGCAGCCGCAGTCCACACTCAAAAAAAGCAGGAAGAAGTGCCACCGAGCCCTCGTCAGGTTGACTAGCACGATCCATCGGGCCGGGAACTTCAAGGGCGATGTCTATCGGAATATCATATCGCTGTCGAAGTAGTGCGAGGTCATCTTCAGTTATCTTGGAAGGACGGTTCATATCCAGAGCCGAGGAGCCAAGATCACCGGGCTCTGGATCCTTCCGAGGAACCCTTTGATGGTAAGAATCTTGTTCAATCTCAGAAGGAGTGGGGGGGTAGTGTCAAGGTCTTCTACACTGGGTGCCCCCGAGCCGAGGAGAGCTCTTCAGCAGGGGGAGTTGAGGGTTTAGCAGGATTTTCGGGGGAGAACTATTGTCAGACATCCCTAACATCCGGAAAACAAAGAAGGGGAAGTCAGTCTATAGCTAAAAAACTTTTCGGGGCTTCCGTCTTAGCTAAATAGGTGGGTTCTAAAAGTGCCCTAAGCAAAATCCAACAAAGCTTTAAGTCTTTCCCTAGCAGCATTCAAAAGATAAAACAACAGGACTCAAAAAAAAAGGGGAGAAGAGATCGTTCAGAAGACTTACTTGTTCTCGGAAAGGCTAAAAGGTGTTCAGAACGATTTGCCCAACTTTTACGTTCACAGGTCACAGCAGAGAGAAGGCAAGGGAACCCACGGTCGAAGGAAACTCCAGAGAACACTGAGTTGAACGAATCACGGTTGGAAAAGGAGAAATGTTCGCAAAGAAATTGCCAAAAAGATTGCACAGTGAAGGCCTCGTTTTCTTATAGTCATGGTCAGGACGCTCGTAGCCGTTGGATCGAAAGAAGAAACCAGGATGAACGCCAAGTGTCGACTGCAAGAGAGGTCTGCCAAAATTAAACAGACGGTTGAGATCAGCGCACTGTTGAAGCGCCTCTCCACGGTCGATTCGCTTCCTTTTCGGCGGGAAACCGGCGGATGTTTGACAAGTGTCGAACTTAGAAGAAACCCTAAAGATGATTTGATAGGCATTTAAGCGGACGTGACTGTTGCGCGTCTCAAGAAAAGGCGCTTGAAAAGAGGCGACGTAACATATCGATTCAACACCGGGCCGACCCCCAACAGAGTAAATCAGCACACCATCTTTATATAGTTCCCGGCACCAACTTGCACACTCGTTGGAACCGAGAACTAGGGGACAGATGTTGATGGTGTTTTCAGACATTAAGATATTTAAAGCAGCATGACGAGGACAGAAGGGTAATTCCCACCATTTGGAGAAATCGTTAAGGCCGACCCGACCACCTTAAGGGTCCAAGCACCTTACGGTGTCAAACCGACCACAACAGAAATACACCGAGCACTTTATGACCGGCAACCGAGAACTTGGGTTCAGATAGCCGGGCACTATCATGTCGACAACAACATTCTCAGCATAAAGGACTATCATGACCGACCACATGAAAACCGACCAGATTGGCGAGATATGCTCAAGATGATGACACCCTATTCTTGTGGATAAGATGAAACGAATTATCCTACTTTCACAAGGAAATGAAGTCAGAATCCAAAAAGGAATAAGAAAAAGGGAAGGCAACGTTGGATTAGAAGTCCTTACAGGAGGAGAAGACTGAATTCAACTAGATATTCTTATACAAATAGGAGTCTGATTTCTGTACTATTATAAATATGATAGCAGAGTATGTGTAAGGAAGATCAGAATCATCAAGCTCCGACTTGTAAAACACAAAAAAGATCTGAGAAGTGTGTTTAAGTAATAAAAGTGTCATCTTGTTTTTGTCCGTGGACGTAGGTCGGATCCAAATCCACTGAACCACGTTAAATCTCCTTGTTGATTGGCGTGTTTATCTGTCTTTTGCTAAGTTTGCTTTTGGTCCCCCATAACCAAACAAATTCACTATTGAATGAGGATTACCTCGGAGGTGATATTCCCATATTACCCTGAGACCAAAATCATCCGTCAATAATTTATCTACAAAATAACACAAAACACATCAAAATATTCACAAAACTCAAGAAACTATACAAAATATTAGGTTAAATGAATGGGAAATAGTGATATAAATAACACTCATCACTATACTGATTCCATACTTGAGATGGTGTATTCAATCTCATATTTGACATATATCTCATCTTCAAGCTGGTAAAAGTAGTTAGTTATTGTAAGAAAATCTCTAATATTTATAATTGTAGGAGATATATGTCCCTTAAGAAGTGTTTTGTGGGAAAGACACAAGTTTGTTAGTTCCATTTTTATTGGCAATGTCCGTGAAAAAATAAGTTCAATTGAGTTGTAATAAATAAAAGAGAGTTTCTGCCATTTGTTCATATTTTAAGTTCTTTAATAAAAGAGTACCCCATTTACAAGAAGCAACCAAGTATCTTGGAAAAACATTAGTCCCAATAGATAGGGGTGAGCATCGGTTCCGGTTCTACCCGGAACCGGTTGGAACCGGACCGATTTTTCGGGTTTGGAACCGAAACCGGTTGTAATCGGGTAGGTTTCAGTTCCAAATATGAAGGAACCGATTTTATCCGGGTAGGTTCCGGTTCCAAAATAGTCGGAACCGGAACCGGACCATGGAACCGGTTTATATGAACATAAATTTTAAACATTTGGCGTTCATTATTTAATTGTACAAATTTTAAAGAGTCGCAGTTCATATAGAAATATTTTAGTGCTTCTATCAAGTATATATAGAATGTATGTGTGTTTGTGTTAAACAGAGACGCTTAAAATTAGAAAATGAGCCCATTGCAAACAGAAAACTGCTATAATTTAAAACTACCACAACTATGGGAAAAATAATCAATCAATAAACAAAATTTTCCTTTACTCCATTTTGTTTTGCCACAATTTTGTTTTGCCACAATTTTGTTTTAACAAAAAAAACATATTCTTAATCTAATTCGAAATATTCCAGCACAGCAGAATTCGACTCTAAAATTATATGTATTTATTTTTTATCTTTTCATTTTCCTTCCATTTTCCCAGCAACATAAGTATAATGAAAATCTATATATAACTAATGATATCAATAATCAAATATTTTGAAAGAAAATAGTGGGCTATTGTATAACCTTTCGTTCTTGAGCTTCCGCACTCCGATTTGGTCCCTCTTTTTTCCTACGTACTCGTATCGGAATGTAGTTTTCATTAAAATATTTTTAAAAAGGGTAATTCGGAACCGGACCGGAACCGGATTGGAACCGAATAATAGGGTACCCTGTTTAATTGAGTAGGTTCCGGTTCCACTTAGTGCGAAACCGAATTTTTCCGGGTAGGTTCCGGTTCTATGCGGAACCGGAACCGAAACCGATTTTCATCACCACTACCAATAGATACGTAGTGCATCGAGGCGGGCTAATAAGTTCTTAATGATAGAGACTTTTTCGACTTGATTCAAATTCATCTTCTTCTATATTGTATTTTCCACGTTTTTCTAACACTTGTCTTTGTGTTCAATTTATAATTTTTTATGATTTTCATTGAATAATACATGTTAATAATGATAGATAACACATTCTGCCCAACAATTAGTGACTATGATCCTCTTGGAACAATCATCAACCATATACATTCTACAATCTTCAATTACCTAAGCCTGCGTATCGCTCGCATCTTCTATTCTCCACCTCTCCACTGAACACATTTTTGTAATTTTCAAAAGGTCAAAAGTCATATGTAACTTTAAAAGTAACTTTGAATGGAAAAGAAAATAAAAATTGATCATATGCTCCAAACAGTAGATGGGGTAACAATATTTATCTCGATTCAAAATTTTCATAAATATATCATATTTCAATGGGAATTTCTTTAATGATTTATAATGATGTGACCGATGGTTTTTAAGTAAATTTATATAGTTTATTACTCAAGTTTGAATTTTAAAAGAGAGATAAGATGATAAAATATAGATATGGGCTTTGCAAGTTACTCTTATGGGTCCTCAATAGACGTAGCTGAAATTACCTACAAGCAATAGCGACAAAGCAATATCTATACCCAATAGGGGTGGTGAATTGGGTTATCGCTATAAATGTGAAATTAATAAATCTTTACCGATTATTAGCTCTTATTACCAAATTGACACTTAGGCTAATTTTCTCTATTTCGATTAATAACCTATATGCAAGTTTTCTATTCAACACATACAAATATAAATTAACTTGCAATAAGTAAAAGTATAAGGATAGAGAAATACGACACCGAGATTTATAGTGGTTCGGCCAAACGTGCCTACGTCCACTCCCTCAAGCCTCGCTTGAAGATTTCTACTAGAATCGAGTTTCCGTGGTTCACTCACAACCAAGAGTTTTCCGCAAAGGTGCACTCCGAACCTTTTACAACTTTGAGTTTTGTTCGTAGGCTTACTCACGAACCTTTACAACTACCTAACGGATGGGATTTCACAACCACAAGTGTTTTTGTATGAGAAGATTTAAAACACACTTGGGCACTCACAAATATAATGAAGATTGTGTGAGTTGCAAACCCAAGTGTTCTAAACTCACTCCTAAATGATATGAAGGTGAGTGTGTGAGCTTGAGAGTGTTTGATTATGAAGGTTTAAGACACTCTTGTATTTGCCTTAGAGAATGTATGAAGATGTAATATGTTGTCTCTTTTTTTGGCAAATGAGTTGGGGTTCATTTATATGGAAAATGAAAAGCAGTCTCAACTTTCTCTACTGAGACCGGTATGGTAATCGGTATGGGACCGGTATGCCGGTCTCCAACAGATATATTATCGTTGGGAAAAACTAGCTGTTAGACCGGTATGGTGACTGGTATGGTTCATGCTGGTTCCAGTGAGTGTGCACAATGAAGAGCTTGATCGGTATGGTCACCGGTATGTAGATCGGTTTAGGTCATGCTGGTTCCAGTAAGGGAACTAACCGTTGGGCTCACCGGTATGAGACCGGTATGGACACCGGTTTGGGTTGTGCTGGTTTCAGTAGCCTTGCATTCCTTAGGTTCACCGGTTTGGTGACCGGTATGCCGGTCTCAGTACCAAAAAAACAGATATGAAGGTTTTAATGCATTTTGTACATGAACATAATGCATCTAAGTGAATGTGCATGATCCATATGAGCTTAGGCACTTGAATATTACAATTAAAGCCCTAAGCTAAGACTTCGCAAGATTACCTCGATTTGCCGCAAGTCTTCACATTCTCACTCTTCACCACGTTGCGCTTCGACATCTTTTTGTATTACCTCGTATTTGTTCGTCAAAGACTTCATTCTCGTTGCATCATCAAAATCCAATTACGCGACCAAGTCGCCAACAGTAGCTTGGTGGTATAGGGTTCGGGATCTCACCTTGAGGTCCTGAGTTCGAGTCCAGTGAGTGCATTTCTTGTAAGAGTCAGAGACAACCGAGGGTTTTATATGTTCCGCTTAAGCCCGGAATTGGTGCTTTGGTGGCGGGGTTTCCAACGATTCAAAAAAAAAATTACTCATATGGATGATAATGAAGAAGGCAGAGGAAGAGATGAGAGGAGATTGACATCTTTATATCCATCTCTGATAATTTTCAGATGTTTCTATTCTCTCGTAAATTTTTCAAGAGAGATGATAGATATTCTCGAATAATAAAATATTATCCATGAGGGATCTTGATCCCCAAATAATAAATAATTTATGTTGGAATATATTTAAGTCATTTAAAAACGCATCTGTTAAACTATTATATATCAAAAAAATAAAGAATATATATCTAAAAATTTGATACTCACTATTACATAAATCACAATTTGTATAGGATATTTAAATTCATATTTTTCTATCTTTTTTTGGGTCCACAACTTAATAAAATGGAATCTCTCATTAGAAAAATAACTATATATATATATATATTACAAATTTAAGATACTTTTATTTATATCTATACAAAATTATAAATTGTAATTTAGATATTTGTATAAAAAAAATGTTACTAAATAATTAAAACTTAAAAGAGTAACGGAGAGGATATGAAGATTTTATATCGTCTTCATCCATTTGACGAATAAAAAATGAATATTAATTTAATGAGTATTAATTTTTCCTATCTCCACTCCCAATGTTATTTTTTAAAATTTTTTATCTCTATCTCCACCGCAATTAAAAAAGGCCCGAGAATCATGTTCTCCTTGAGTACTCCACATATTGCTTGTTATGAAATATATAGTGGATTCTTTTTGTCCTTTGTTGAAAAATGAATCTAGCCTTTATGAGTTACTACTCCACATATTGTTTGACGTGAAATACATAGTGGATTTTTTTTTGGTCCTTCGTTGAATAATGAACTCCACATATTGCTTGACGTGAAATATATTGAAATTTTTATTTTTTTTATTATTATTATTATTTTTGTGAGAAATGAATGTGGCCTTTGCAAGTGACTCCATATATCACTTTATATGAAATATGTAGTGGATTTTTTTTGTCCTCTATTGAATCTGGGTTTTGTGAGACTTAAACCTAAGTTTTTAATGTTTCACTAAACGGTTGACAAACATATTAACTAATCAATTAAGAAAATATTTTGCAATGAAATGGAATGCAATTAAAGAATGATGTGATAAAATGATGGTATTTGTTGTGAGCAAACAAAATCCCAAAATCTCACATTGGTTAGAAATGAGGAAGATCATAGACATATAAGGACGAATATGTATTTTCATTAGTATGAAGCTTTTTGGGTAGAGCCCAAAAACAAATCCATGAGAGCTTAGGTCCAAAATAAACAATATCATACCAATATAGAGATAGGTGATGTCTAAAGTTCCTTACCGTATTGACACTTCCTTAGACTTTCTCACAACTTGTTACAATTATTTGGTTTCAAAATAAGATATAGCAATGAAAAGTTCTAGAAATTTGCCGATCTTCTAGAGCTTAATTCCATCATACGGGTACTTAAGCTGCTATTATTTGATACAAGATAGCTTATTTAATTCAATTCCACTCAAATTACGTAAAAAAAATGGCAATAAAAAATAAGAAAAAAATCATAAAGATGATATTTAGTTTAGCTTATACAAATGTATTTGTACTAAAATATAAAATAAAATACAGTCCAATTAAAATAAATCAGGAAATGGCTGAGAAAATTAAAATAACTCAAGAAATTAAGCTTTTAGAATAAAGTTGACTCATGGGCCACTTCCTATCAAAAATAAACTTAATTTCTATGTACACATTTTTCCCGTAATAGCAAGACGTGGCAAAGTGGAGTTATTAGGGAGTTGTAAAATTTATTTTAGAGCATATAAATTAAAGAATGATGCTCAAAGAAAGGACAACCAAATCAATCAATTCAATTTTAATGCAAATTAATCCTTATAATTTTCAATTTTAGTACTTAGCCCCTTTACATCTTCATTTTCCTTTTGTAATTAGAATCTATTCAATTCAATTCCATTATTATCTTTTCAATTTTCAATTTCTTTACAATGCTTTATTCAGGTCTTTCACTTATCATTATAGTATTTTCCTAATATTTTAATTGTTCGTCTCATTCAAGTTATTAGAGAACTCAATTACATTCGTTTTTATTTTTACAAGTCAGCTTTTAATTCAATTATTTTGAGGTTCCGGTTCGGAATCGGAACCGAACCAATTGGAACCGGAGGTTCCGGTTCCAACCGGTTCCGGTTCCGATTCCGGAACCGAACCGGAAGGGGACCGGTTCGGTTGAGGTTCCACCCCAACTCGAACCGGTCCGAACCGGTGGAACCGTACGGTTCCACCGGTTCGGACGGTTCCAACCGGAACCGTAGGGTTCCAACAGGAACCCTACGCCCCCAACGGCTAGTAGCCGTTTCAAATAAAAAATAAATAAAAATAAATAAATTATATTTATTATATAAAATATAAATTACTAATGTACCCCTAATAACGGTAATAAAACGGTTATATTTAGGGGCATTTTTTGTATCAAAAAAATTCTAAAATTCTATAAATATGATTCATTTTTCATAATTTCATCACACCAAATTCTCAACTCTCTCATTTTCGATAAATCTCTTATTCTCAATCTTACTTCAATACAATTCTCTTATAATCTTATATTCTTATTCTCAATCTCAATTCATTTAGTTGTTAATTTGTTATCATTCGCATCGCAATTATTCAATTTTCTTATTTTTCTTCCTAATTTCTCAAACGAAAAATGACAAGCTCATCTGAGAACATTATGTCAAATATGCCAACCCAAGAGAGCGGCCCTAGTGTCAGTGCACAATCACGGAGAAGAGAAGTTAAGGTTCGGTCCTCAGATATTTTCAAAATTCATTTTACTTTGGAACACCTAGAAGATGGTTCACAACGAGTAATTTGCAACTATTGTGGGGTTATCTATAAATTTTCTGGTGGATACCGCAATATGATCAAGCACATGGAAAAATATCATCCGGTTGGATTTGGCATTGATACGACGCAGACTCAAATGGCCAGGTATGCATTATCTAGTAGAGGTATGAGTAGTGTAGATTTATTTAAATATTCTGATGCAAAAAATAGAGAAGAATTTGCGAAATTAACATGTATGGCACATCTTTCTTTAAGCTTTGGTGAAAAACTTCATTTTACTAATTACGTGCATAATGCTTTAAACCATGCTGCATGTAGAATGACTCGAAACACAACAAAACGTCATATTTTCAAATTATATAAAGATGATAAAATTATTTTAAATGAAATATTTAAAGAGATGAAAGGTCGTATTTCTATATGTTCTGATATTTTGAGTGACCATTGGCAAACACACTCATACATGGGTGTGACTTGTTATTGGATTGATGCATCATTTACCATGCAAAAAAGACTTATTGCATTTAGATTTTTTGATGACCCACATACTGCACATAATATTTATAGAATGATGAAGGTAATTTTTGATGAATATGGTTTAGTAGAAAAAATTTTAACAATTGGATTTGATAATGCATCTGCAAATACTGCATCCATTCATGAGAATGGACCAAGTTTTGTAAAATAAATGGTATTAAACCGATTAAAATAAACGGTTGGATTTGATAATGCATCTGCAAATACTGCATCATTTACAATTGGATTAACATATGTGTGCAAGACGGACTAAAATTATTATCACCTTTCCTTGATCCAATTAAAACGGCACTTAACTGTATTTGGTCATATTCTCAAGTTAGGAGAGAATGGACCAAGTTTTGTAAAATAAATGGTATTAAACCGATTAAATTTTCAAGAGATGTTCCAACACGTTGAAATTCTACTTATTCTCTTTTATGTCAAGCATTTCAATACAAAGATGCATTATGTAGTTTTTTTTCTCAACATGTTCAAAATATCACACTTTATCCTAGTCAATGGGATATTTGTGAAATTTTTTTAGATATTTTAAGAGTTTTTAATGATGTTACTTTAGTTTTTAGCGGTATTTATTATCCTACAGCACATTTATTTCTTCTTGAGAGTTTGAATATTGTTGGCACTCTCGATGAACATGTTGACAGTGACGACCCTAATGATATTGTTTTGCTCGAAACCATTACTGCTATGAAGGTAAAATGGTTGAATTATTTTAGAGAAATTTCTTTACTTTATCTTATTGCTGCTGTTTTTGATCCTAGATTTAAATTAAAAGGTTTGAATGGTGGTTTACAAGCTTATTATGATTATTTATGAATATTAGATGATGTTGATATTACGAGCATAATGACGAAATTAAGAAGTGATTTAATTATTTTATTTAATGATTATATTGTAAGATATAACTTATGAATATTAGGTCAATCTAGTAGTAGCGAACCGGTAATTCAAACAAGACTTAGCGCATGGGATCGTTGGTTATTGCAACGAAATAAAAAATCTAGGGATACGACAACAACTAATAACCATGAATTAGATAATTATTTATCTACAAATTTTGAGTTTTCTAATGAAAGTTTATGCAGTAAAAAATTTAAAAACCTTGAATGGTGGAACCAGCATCAAAATATATATCATGTTTTATCTATTATTGCTAAAGAGATCTTGGCAGCACATATTTCCACCGTTGCGGTTGAGCAAGCCTTCAGCTTGGGAGGTAATATATTGGAAGCTAGGCGATCTTCATTACATCCAAGCACTCTATAAGCAACATCTTGTGTGGATGATTGAACTCGAGCTGATCTGAGACAACAAGAAGATGCCCCCAATGATTTTGAAGATTTGTTCGATAATGCTTCTGCAACAAGTGCAAGCGGAACCGGAGCCGAAGGATCAACTGATAATGATGATTGATAATTGTAAAATTATAATTTACAAAGGGGATATGTCTAAAAGACTAAAACTTGTAATGGAACTACGTAAGCTTTGATTCCTCTCACCCTTGGAGGATACGTAGACAACTTAAATTTTTAAAAATTTAAGCTCAAGCTCTTCAATGTAATAAATTATTTTTATTTATAAAATTCATTTCATTTATTTTTATTAATTTTCAAAAAAAAAAAACTTTGAACCGAACCGAACCGTTCGGTTCCGATTCGGTTCGGTGTTTCGGTTCCACTTAAGTGTGGAACCGGAAACCAGCCGGTTCGGTTCGGTTCCGAACCGGAATCGAACCGCCGGCCGGGTCTAATTTTAAGGATTTGTTCTTCTGCACGGCTGCGTAAGAACACGAACGAAAAGGAATTTATACAACCATAAAAAACTGATAATAAATGAACTTTTGATGATATATTAAAAGTGAATCACAGCAGTGAAGAAAAAAAAAATCTTTTAAATACTTGAAAAGAGTGGGAGAGAGTGAAGAATCATCCAACAAGAAAGGTGAAAAAACTTCTGAGGTTTTGCAGTTCACAAGAAACTGAGCACTAACTTTTTATTCAAATTTGACAGGGAAATGAGACAAATAATGCCAAATATATATTTTTTTTTTTTTATGTTTTTTTAAGGCTGGAGAGGCAATGAAAAAAATAATAAAATGTAAGAATGAGATTTTGCTTTTTTTTTTTTTTTTGTATGGAACTTTTGAGGTGTGAGTTTTGTTTGTTGGCTATTGGAATTATGCAACCTGTGGAATTTATTTGGGATAAATAATTGTTTTAAATATGTATATTATTCAATAATGATAACTTATTAAACATATCTCAAATATGTCATGAGCTCATTGCTTTGGAGTTTTCTGTCTCTACTTTGTGCTATTTTTCTATTTATTAATAGATCTCGTAATAAAATTTTAATTGGTATAGTCGTGTGTTAATTATTTATCATGAATTTCTTGCATATTTTCTTCGAAAAATTCTACTCCCATGTCATCTAGGCCCCATTAGTGACCGCGGTTCGGTTTCGGAACCGAATCGTCCCATGTTCGGTTCGGTTTAAATCGGAACCAAATTAGAGATTTTATATAATTTATTTTATTGTATACTTAATTTATTTTATTGGTGTATAAATTAATAATTCCGTAAATATATATGACTAAATTATGAATCATTTATAAAATATGACATGAGTGTTAAACATTTATGAACTTATTTTAGTTAAACAAATACATAAAATAATGACAATTCGTAATTTAGTAATTAGGTAATATTTAGATAATCACAATATAAAATATTAAGTTAAATATTTTTGGAAAAAAAATTAACAATACCTTGATAAATTATTATTTTTTTTATTAATTAAAGTATAAATTAATAGATATTAATTTAAATATTATATTGATTAATTAATAAATTTTGTCAGTTCTGCGGTTTGGTTCTGCAGTTCGGTTTCGTGGTTCAGTTCAGCGGTTCAGTTTTTAAGATTCGGTTTTGATTCGGTTCTAATCTAGGTTCCGGTTCGGTTCTTAAATTCAAAAGAACCGAAACAGAATCGATCATTCGGCGGTTTCGATCCGATTCGAAACTGTCGAACCGTTGACCGGTTTAGTTCCGGTTCCGACCCAGTTCGCTTTCGGTCCGGGTCCCGATTAAGATCCGATCTGTGGTCATGGCTAATATCACCCATGTAACAACCTAATAATATCGCACGTGTTAAAATAGTATAAAATAACTAAATAAATTATAGTTATATTTAGGGTTATTTACGTTTCACTATTAAAGTTATGATCAAATAACAATTGGGTACTATAAATATTAACATATTACATTTTACTACTAAACTTATAAACATTTTACTACTTTTCCATCCAACCGTTAGTTGACCGTTAGTTGACCATGACATCATATTGACATCATAAGGATAAAAGAGTCTTAACACACACATTATTATAAATTATAAATATTATAATCAACGGTGGTAATCGTACGGCTTAATATTGGAAATAATGATTTTTGAGTATATCTCTTTTATTGTTATACTTTAAAGTATTTTGGTTATTATGAGAATTTTAATTATTAAATTATTTGGTAAATTAAATTCTTTATTTTATTGGGTTATATGGATAATTTAGAGATTGAAGTATTTTTATAAATGTGATTGTTGATTGTATTTCTTTTAGTGTTATATATAAGATTTAGATATGTTTTTTAAAGGGTATAATTATAATTTTCACTTTTATTTTATTTAGAGGATAAAACAGTCTTTTTAAAGGTCAACTGACGGTTTGGATGGAAAAGTAGTAAAATGTTAAATTTTTATAAGTTTAGTAGTAAAATGTAATATGTTAATATTCATAGTACCCAATTGTTATTTGATCATAACTTTAGTAGTAAAACGTAAATAACCCTTATATTTAATACAACTCTATACGTTTATACTTATTGGTTGATGTATAATACCACGATCACTCATATATATGAGTGGCAAAATGAATCAACGAATCATATTTGTATCGAATACTAAACAAATCGAATCAGAATGTGTTAAATTTGAATTTGACTCATTTATTAAACAAATCGTATTATTAGGATTTAGATTTGATTTGTTTATTTGTTTAAACAAAAATTAAACGAAACGAATCGAATCCTCGATTCATTTAAATTAGGTTAAGATGTTTTATATAGTTATTTTTGAGGATTTATTTTACAAGTAGTTAATTACTAAAAATAACTTTATTAATTAACATTTTTTTTCTAAAATTTTAAGGGTAAATTTATAATATAATTAAATGAATATTAAATTAATTTGATTCATTTAATAAACGAATTTTAAGTGAATAAACGAATTGGTGAGCTAAAATTGAACCATTTATTAAACAAATCAATTTTTTCAAACTCATATTCGTTTCAAAAAGGACTCAAATCGAACGAATAAATGAATTTTAACCCAAATTATCATCTTTTGTCATACAATAACGGTACCAAAGAATTATTGGGTTTTCTTCACTAACAAAAGAGAAGGGAATCACCCATTGGCATTAGTCACATGGTAAACCACTTCTCTACAGTATAGATAGTGTTCCCAAGTCTCCGTATATTTTGTGGACAATTGTTCTTCAAATTATTTGAAAGTAGATTCGTGTTGCTTAATTTAGGTGTGCTATTTATTTATTTTTTATTGTAACTTGTACAAAATGTTGGTGGTAAAATTGCACATCAAAGTTTATTTATTTATATATTTGGTTGAGAAAATAGCACATCAAAGTTGATTATGCCAAATTAATACCATAATCTAATATAGTCTCGATATTTACTTTCTCTATGATAGGATTGAATCTAATCTCTTCTCTTGTCTTGTATCATATTAATTAATCCCAAATAATAAGACAATCAACACGCCATTATTACTATATATTATTATCATCCTCATCATCATCATTCTAAATTTAAATTCATTCTCATTAATTCTACAAACCGAACCCTTTTCTCCCACACTCTCATGGACAGAAAAGAGATCTCAAAACTCCCATCTCATCAATCTCAAAACCCTAATGATAAAAACCAAACCCTAGTAACCAACAATGGAAGAAGAAGCAGAAGATTTCTTGGGGTAAGGCAAAGGCCATCGGGCAGATGGGTGGCTGAAATCAAAGTCTCTTCACAGAAGCTGCGGCTATGGCTAGGAACTTATGATAAAGCAGAAGAAGCTGCCATGGCTTATGACATAGCTGCGAGGCTCTTGCGAGGAAGAAACGCAAAGACAAACTTTACATACCATGGAAGGATCATGAACTTGCATGAAGAAAATTGTAGGTTGTTTTTTGGAAAGAATAATCCTAGGGTTTATCAACTTCTTCTTAAGCATGCAGCAGCCACAAAGAGCCATAAAATGATAAGCTCATCATCATCATCATCATCATCAACATCTATGATCAATATGAGTAACAAAGATGATGATGATGATGATGATGATGATGATCAATTGATCAGTTTTGATACGCTTGTTGAAGAAACTATATTTTGTTCTTCAAGTAATTCACTTGATAGGATCTCATCAAATATTGGAAGCTCTAAGGTTTATTCTTCTGTTGTTGTTGCTCCTTCTTTCAGTGCTTCTCTTTGTCCAGAAGCTTTATCAGGAACTTGAATCTTTTATTCCATTCGGATTTTGTGTAGCTTCGGCTTGTAAATTTAATTATGTTACCTGTTTGTTGTAAATAATTTAATTACTTCAAGCTTTAATAATTATATTATATGTTACTTGTTCGAGTCCGGCCCGGATAAAAATTAGAAGAAAAAAATGAAAGTTCCATTCCCATTCAAATAAGATGGATCCAAATAAGACTGACCCGATTCCTTGGCAAAAGTATTGATTTATTTTTCTAATTTTTTTTTTTTAAAAAAAAAAACTATTTTTTTAGTACTTAAAAAAGGAAAAACAATTAAAATATAGACGTTTTTAGTATTTTTTGAATTAGACATTAAAAAATTAATTATAAATATATGTTGTTAGAATTAAAATTTATATATTCAATGAAAAAATAATAATTTTTAAAATTTATAACTTGGCGAAGCTAAAACTCATCGAGCTCATGCCATCTCTATGATGTTGTCCTCACTACAAGAAAATGGATCTTTAACGTCCAAATTTTTAGCGTCAAAATTTTTTTCGACTCTAATAAATCCTTTAGCGTCGAATTTAAATTTTGACGCTAAAAGGTAATCTTTTAGCGTCGAATTAAAATTTCAACGCTAAAGGTAAACATTTAGCGTCGAAAATCTATTTGGACGCTAAAGGGTCAACCTTTTAGCGTCAAAATCTATTTCGATGCTAAAAGTCAAAAATTTCGACGCTAAAAATCAAAATTTTGGCGGAAATAATTCCCGCTATTTAAGGACCTTTAGCGACGAAAGCCTATTTCGTCGCTATAGGTTATTTTTTTCCTTATAAATTCATTTGCTCTTTCATTTCTCTTATTCTCACTTTCTTTCTCTCATATTCTTATTTTCTCTCTAAATTTTCTTTTTCCTTATATGTTTTGTTTCATTTTTTGTATTTTATATTAACATCCAATATTTTATTTTTTTTTTTTAATTTTTCTTTTAGGGGAATATGAAGATGAAAAAATTATGAAAATGAAGATGGTGAGAAAAAATGAAAAACAAATGAAACTGGATGAATAATATGAAAGTAAAGATGGAAAAAATATATAGAAAAATTATATTTTATCATTTTGTTTATTATTTTAAGCTTTTTTGTTGTGATAAATTTTGTAATTTTATTTTTATATTAATAAAGATATCATTGTCATAATATTTTATAACAAATTTGTAATTATGTTCTTATGTTTTTTAAAAATTTAATTCCTTTTGTAATTAAATTAGTATGAAATTAATTTATAATATCAATTTTGTTATAATTAGTTTTTAAAACTAATTATAACGATTTTTTTATTTTTATTTTCACTTTTAGCGTCGAAAATTTCGTCGCTAAAAGTCAAAATTTTGTCGCTAAATGCTTTCTGCGTCGAAATAAAATTTTTGACGCGAAATCTTGGTCGAGGTTAGATATGGCAATTTCGCCCACAAACCCGCAAAAACCCACCCGCAATTGGTAGGATTTGGTAAATACTTAAGCAGGTTTGGTAATTTAAAACAAAACCCGCTGCGGGTTTGGTAATTAAGCAAAACCAGCGGATACCCACTGCGGGTATCCGCTACCCGCAAGCTTAATTTTTTATTTTATTTTATATCTTTAAGGAAAAAAAATCCCTCATATAAAAGGACTCACTAACTTACAATTTTTGAATTGCTATCTCTTAATATTTTTGAATTACTTTTAGTCATGATTCAAGAATTTTGATGATATGAATTTAACATAATGAAAGATATTCAGCTAGTGATTCATGTATTTAATTGTGATAATATGAATTTGACATTATGTTATAAATATTTTACACTTTTATATATGTGTCCTAATTTGTAAACTATCAAATACATTTTTTTTTATATGTTATGAAAAAGTATCAATATTTAATTAAAAGATTTTATTATTAAGAGCATAAAGGAATTCAATATTTTAAAAACCCGCAAAAAATATGATGGGTACCGGTGCGGATTTGGTAATTTATTTTTATATGCGGATTCGGGTTTGGTAATGAAAATTAAAACCCGCAACGGATATGGTGCTGATTTGATAATTTATTTACATATGCGGGTGCAGGTTTGGTAATGGAAAACCCGCACCAAACCCTGCCCACTGTCATCCCTAGTCGATGTAGATATTTAGCGTCGAAAATGAATTTCGATGCTAAAGATAAGTACTTTTAGCTACAAATATTTTCGTCGTTAAAGATTTATTTTTAACGTCGAAATCGTTTTTTGACGCTAAATACCTACCTCGACCAAGCTTTCGCGTCAAAAATTTTATTCGACGCTAAAGACCTTTAGCGACGAAATTTTGAGACGCTAAAGATCTATTTTCTTATAGTGCCACTTTTCGCCAAAAACCCTTGCTCCTCGATGCACTACGATCAAATTTAAGATCGGTCCTATCACTTAATTAATTATGAAAGAATATATACTTTTAGACCTTAGGGCATGCATTATAAGAGTAACACTAACAAATATTATCTATAATGAGGTAATGTTATCCCGTCCAGAAGTCAAATAAATTATGTATGATTAAAATAGTCGGGTTCATGGGGTATTGTAAATATATATTATGGTGATTCCCACTACTCTTAATTTTTATTTTGTATTTTATTATTCTTGTAACTTATCACACCATAACTTCTCCCTATAAATATAGAGAACCCTTTGAGTTTACATTAATAAGAAAAGCTTACAGTTTTACAATGTATTTTTTCTTTTTCTATTTTCGATTTTTTTATAACAATCAAGCACTTTTTAGAGAATACACCTTAATGTTCTAATTTTTAAGATTATTTTATTATAATTAAAAACGATAAACTACTTTTAATTTAGGGGAATTTATTGTTTAGTCTAAAATGCACACGTACATTCTCATTTAGGCCAAGCTCAATATAGAATTTGTATTTAGTCCACTAGCATGTAAGATGACATAAATATACATAGTAAATATAATTATATACAAAAAAAAATTACATATTATTGATTTACAAATCATAAAATAAATATCATTATTGATATGTTTAAACGAAAAAAATGAGACAAAAATGACATTTACATTTATAAGATATTAATTATTACATATCACTCCAAATTATAAACTATAAAATGCTACATATATTTAACATCAGTACCTATAACTTTTATTAAAATATGTGGAAAGTCAAAATCGACCCCGAAAGTCACTATGCCACATATAATACACAACCTCAAAATATGATTGTACTAAAAATATAATTGTCCTTCAAATAATATATTTGTCTTTGAAAAAAATATGACTGTCCTTATAAAAAATGTGACTATCCATATAAAAATTGTGACTGTCTTTACAAAAATATGATAATTCTTATAAATAAGTGATTGTCCTTATAAAAAAGTGATTATCACTCCTTAAAATTTTACTTAGCTCATTGTGATGGAGTATTGAATATATATTATTGTAGTGTTGATGTCCCCAAGGGATGTTGTTTTGTGACATAAGGTTTAGGATTTGGTTGCTCAAATCCTAGATTCAAATTCAAAGGATGCACTTTTATAAGAGCCTTGGGCAGCCGATGATTTAACTTGCTCCACTTAAGCTCGAGTCAGGTGGTTTGACAACAAGAATTTCAACGTTTCCAAAAAAAATGTTGATTTTTAAATTTATAAATAAATTGTTCAAATATTAATAATTTAAAAATTCAAATAATTTTGGGAAATTTTTTATTAAGTCAAACAAAATGGGTGTATTTTTCCTTAAGCCATTATGATTTTTGATGGATATGTCACAGGAAATTATGTGGAGTGAGGTCAACAATACAGTTTAGTGAATGATATGAGTATTACTAAATGATATTCTTAAAGATAAATCATTGTTTCTTTTTCAATGTTATGCTTTGGGTACATCATTTTTCATGGACCAGAATTCAATACTAGAGTAAGTTTGCTTCCATTATCATATGTGCTTGAAAATAATTTTTGAGGAAATTTGGACTAAATACAAAATTAATTAGGAGTTTGTCCTTAATATTTAATAATAATAAGTAATGGTAGATTGTTTTTTTTTAATAACTATATATTTGGAAATTATCATTTTGTCCGCATGATAAATAATATAAATATCATTTATCACAAAACTTTGAATTTGTTCTTTTTGTCACCTGTAGTTTAAAAATTATTCACTTTCCATCTGAAAAATGAAAATATATACAAATTATCAATTTAATTTAGAAAATGGTCTTTCACGTCTATGCGGATTCTGTCCAAACTCGGATCTAGAATCACTTGATTCCGAATATGTGGAAGTCCGTAATTTTTCTACCCGGGTCTGGAAATTTTTTTGTTTGCCAACTCAGGTATTTTCGGACCCAAGTCTTCCGGGTGTATGTGGATCCAGGTCGAACTCGGGTCCGAAAATACCTGTGTTTGAAAAAAATTTGCGAATACAAGTCTATGCAGATCCGAGTCAAACTCAAACCTTTTTGGTATCCCTACTTCTTACCACCATAAAATATTTTTTGAAAAAAATATTTTAAAAATATTAGACAATAGCCAAATACCTAAAAACTCTTTACTTTCCAAAAAATGATTTTAATGGAAGATATTTACTTACGGAAATCATTTTATGACGAAACAATCAGAACCTAAATTAATACACAAATATCACCATTCTTAAAAAATAATAAATTAAAAAAAAAAAAAAAAACTCAAATCTTAAAATGTCTGACAGGTCTTAAATGATAAAAAAAATTTATGAAGGTTAAAACATAAATTTTAAATGTTTGTTTAATGATAAAAAATTTATGATTATTTATTTCGATTTTTTCAAAATAAAGTTTTGTAAAAATTAAAATTTCAATTTTTACTAACTATCAAAATATTAAAAAACTATACAATAAAAATATATTTAATATAAAATTAAATTATAAATCATTATTTATTCGTCACACTTTTCCTACCCCGATTTCAAACAACAAATAAGTTGTGTGTCCCTGCCGTTAACAAAAACACAGAGAGAGAGAGAGAGTGTTAAGAAGCGAGCGCAGGCATAGCAATGGGGGAGTCTTCAGAATCCTGGTTCAAATCCATTTCTCTCTGTTTACAAATAATCTATAAAACCATTCCTCGCTGTTTCTTTCATTTGCATGTATACAGTTTCTCTACTTGTCGTTTTATTTATGTTGTTTAGCGTTTTGAACATTAGATCTGTTTCACTTGAAATTCATTTACAATAGATCTTGATTTTTTAATTTTTTTTTAGTTATTTTTAAAAGGAAAAATAAAGAGAGAAAGTCACTGGAGGCAGCGGTTCATCGATCTCTTCATAGAAATTTTGTTGTGACGAAAATTAACACAAAATACATGAATCGATCGATAAACCTCTGCATCCAGCGCTCTCTCTGTCTATGCTCAACTATTTTTATTTTATTTGTTAAAATTTATATTAATTAAGAATTATTTATGATTGTCATATTATTTATTTATTTATTTATAATTAATTAGTATTTCAGGAATTATGCATGCTAAATCACCAGTAATTTAATCTAGTCCTATGCCTGATCAAAATTTGTAGTATGATATTGTTTTATAGAGGATTTGACCAAATCTTTTGTTGCCATGGATGAATACTTTGTGTGCGTCTGCCTGAGAAATTCAACAATTTTCTTCTACTTTTTGCTTTAAAAATTAGGGAAGTTAAAAGGATGCGTACATATTGAATTCTATCGGAGCACATAGTGTGTGAAGCCTCGTGTGCTGGACCATCTATCAATTGTATTTGGTACGTTGTAAAAAATACACAAATCCTGAAACTTTGTTTACCGATCCACTCAAAGATTGCAAAGTGTATCAAATGTGTCAAAAATATCTATCTATTTTATATCAGATGTATATTCAATATTTGACACATGTTTCAATGTATACTCAAATTCGGTATAAATTTGATACACTTTATACCCGTGAATAAAATTTTAGGATTTGTAAATTTTTTGTGACGTCAAAATTTTTGGGAGACGATTGATAATTTCCTTATAAACTAATAAGAAATTTTTTGTCAATAATTTTGTTTGTGAATCATGATGATGATGATATGTGTTGATGCTCTGATCTGTAGCTGTAACTTATTCGAATGACAATGTTATTGCAAATTGCCTTGTAAAAGTCACTGAGTGACACTGCTAGTGGCGTCAAAGAAGTGCTTTTCAGTTGTTATATGTTTGTAGAAATCCAGATAGATATTTCAAGTTTCGAACAATTTGCTGTATGATACAGCTAAAGCTTTAAAAGCTTAATACTTTTATTAACTTTGGACTCTTTGTTTAGCTGTAAATCGTATTGTTTCATTTGATTATTTTAGAACCTTTTCCGGCTAGAAATTTTCCTGTGTTAATATTTGATCAAGTCGAGTGAACTTCTATCTTCTTATATGGATTGAAACGAAATGATCTGGTAACGAGTAACGGAGTTGGTTTTTTCTGGTGGAGTTTGCATGATAGGCTTGAATAAATTCTTCCAATTATGAGTCATTTTTCTTGATTGTCAAAAGTCAGGTACTTGTTACTTTCACAGGGGAGGGAAAAAAATTGTTTTCGAAAAACAGTTTTCCAAGTGGGGAAACATACTGTCGCCATTGATTCATTAAAGAAGAATCTGCAATATTGATTTGTGGTTTTGCACTAATGGAATCTGGTGCCACTTTTAGAATGAAATTCTTCTATTCAAAATTGAAAAGATACCATAGTAGTCTAGCTAGCATAGGAACCATAACCATTTATGATGTGGAAATTATGGTTCTGGGAAAATGTCACTCCGAAAGGAAAATAAAAGAATCATGGGAAACAAACATCAGCAAAAGGGTATTCTCTATTTGTGTTATGCAATTCTTTCTATTTGGTTTATATTCTTTCTAGACAGAGTTGTATTTTGTATTCATTTTCTCATCTTAATGAGAACTTTTAATGTGCTGACTGGGTACCTACTCGCGTGATCGATCGATGGACGAGGGAATTGCGTGAATGACGAGACCGGCCTAACCTAAGTAAAGGAAAGTGGGTTTTAATTTGACCATATTAGGATTTTGATGTTTTTGGTTTGCCTTTCTTTTGTTGGCTGTTGGGTCTATGGTTTTGCTAAGTGGCTTTCAAGCGGTTTTTTATAGTTGGTCATTTGAATTCCAATTCTGAGAGAGAAGTAGAGTTAAAAAAAAATAATAATCAAATTTGACTTGCTTAAGTTACACCTATTTACTTCTAAGTTATTGAAAACAAAGTAAATCCTATATTTTTGGGAAAAAAAAGATCGAAATTCATTGATGTTTGGTGAAATTAAGTGAAATATCTCACATGTTTTAAAACTAAATAAAATCCCCTCATATTTTATAACAAGAAGAAAATATTTATAACGAAACTTCTTTGTAGGGGTTCATTTAGTTTTAAAATATATTTTACTTTATTTTTAACAAACATCAAGAATTTTCGCTCTCTCTCTACCATTTTTCATTGAAAAGACAAAAGACAAAAAAAGTTTGAAGAAAAGTTGGGTGGGTTGAAGTCTTGAAGATAATTGATTACATATGGGGATAAATAGAAATCAAGGGAAAAAAAAGTTTTGGTTTGATTGGTTGATAAACTATTTTATAATTTTAGATTTGCTTTGGTTTTATCTGCAAATAAAATGACATGGAATTAAAATGATTTTTCAAGTTGTCATATTCGGCCGATATATTTTATTCGGCTAATTATTTTGTAGATAATGTAATTAATTATGATGACGACAAAAGAATCAATCATGGGGATGGTGATTACGAAGACTATAGTGTAACAATTGCAAGGATTTTATGACAGCGTAAATCAGAGATGGGAATTAGGCGGGTTCGATATTTTAGATTATGAGTGGGTCCAGTTTGATCTAATTCGGTATAATTATAAAAAATATATATAATTATAATTATTCGGTTTTTTAAGAAAAGTTAAATGTTGGTGTTTTTTTTTTAATTAAAAAAAATGTAATTATTTTTAATTGTCGGTTTGATACTGAAGGTGTGTTTTTCTGTCATCCTCATTTCCCACGGCTTTTTGTCCACTTTGAGTTATCGACGAAGGTGCTATCGGTGCCCGTGGACCACACTCCTGAGCGGTACCACCTGATTTTGTCTCCGTATGAAGCCTCACCCATGTGGATATGGTTTTCGAGCGTGTACCGACTCTTACCATGGCTCTTGCAAAGCAATAGGATATTGAGTGGCATAGAGCCCTCATGATGACTTGAAGCTTGGATTTGAAATCCATATATAGGTTCTAAATCCAAGGTTCGAGTCACCATGGGGGCTTCTATGCTACTCAATATCCTATTGCTCCGCAAGAGCCACGGTGAAGTGAGAGTCACCACACTCCTGACAAATAGGGTTGTTTGCGGTTCGAGTCGGTTTTTTCATTTTACATTTCAAACCGTGCGGGTTGACAGTTTGGGAAATTATAAACCGAAATCGCAAATTGGATAAGGAAAATCGCGGAGGTTCGAGTCTGCGGTTTGGGTGGTTCGGGTCGGCGGTTTGGATTAGAATATTTTTAAAGTAAAATTTTGTGTGTTTTTATATAATAATTGAAGAGAAAAATACTTAATTTTCATTTATACATTGCATATTGTCATATGATCATTAAATATCTTAAATTTCATGGCTAAATAAGAAGAAAAATATTAAATAATATCTGATTTGAATGCGGGTTGGCGGTTTAGGCGGTTCGGGTCACAATTTGCAGTTTGTGCGGTTCAGGTCGCAATTTGGGTCAAAACCGCGCACTGATCCAAAATTACGGTTCGGTTCAGGCAGACCCGAAATCATTTTCAATATTTTTTCAAACCGCGCGGTTCGGTTCGGGTCGGGTTGCGGTTTGACCCGAAACCGTGCACACCCTTACCGACAAACACATCTATGTGGGTGAGGTTTCCTACAGGAACAAAATCTTACCGGACCGTTTAGGTGTGTGGTCCATAGGCACCTCCGTTGGGTACCCAAAACGGAAAAAAATGCCTCGTGGGATAGGAGGGTGGCGGAAAAGCACCTATTCAAGTACAATTCGGTTTTTTCAAATTTTTAATAATAACAATAAAAAATTAGTAACAATTACTTTAAAAAAAAATTTACATCGTAACTCTTCTAATCATCCCAAGTACACTAATAAAAGTATTTCATAAGATATGATCATTTAAATTATTTAAAATAAAAAGAATAATAATCAAAATAAAAAATTATAATTATTTCATGAAACTAAACACCAAATAAATTAAATAATGTGACAAATGTAATTATAAAATAATAACTTAATATGATTAGACTTACAAAATTTAATGAATTAAATTATTCAATTAATTTGGTTCGTTTTTTAATTAAAAATATTCTAATTATGTTCGGTTCGATTTTTTTAATTAAAAAAATCAACTGTAATTTTTTAAATAAAAAAAATTATCACTTATGTTCGGATTTTTCCAGTTCAGTTTAGTTTTTCAGTTTAATGTTTTTTTTTTTTGTCCATCCTTATTTTATATTGGGGATGGATTGGAAATATACCCCATCATTTTCGGATAGGGCAGAGAATAAAACAAAGACTCGATTCCTAATTATTTTAGAGTTTAATATTTTAGTTGTCTGTATACATACACTTTAATTTTTTTTTTTTTAAAATAAAATTAGTAACTTTGGTCGAGTTTGGGCTCTATATAGGTCCTTAAACCCGACCCGGTTAAATGATTGATTTTGGACTAGATTTTATTTTTACATATTTTGAGACTCCAAACTCGATCTGATGGGGGCAAATCCCCATTGGGCTCGAACATGGGGGATTTTTGTCATTCCAAGCATAAACGTGCAACCACACTTGTCTTTAATAAGCTAAATAGAGAAGGGAAATTACCGTTTACCACAAAAATTTTGAAAGTATTTTATTTTTCACCTGAACTTTCAAATGTGTTCACTTTTCCACTACAGAATATCCAAGTATGCAAAAATAATTTATGGACCTAGATAGCAAAATTCTAAACCCGAATAGATTCAGATCCATGTATTTTCGGACTCAGTCGCCCCATATATGCAAACATAGAAGACCTGACTAGCAAAATTATGGACCTGCACTAATCCGGACCGATGTATTTTTAGATTCGAGTCTGGCCCGGATATGCATAGACATAGAGGACATGAGTCTGGAAATACCCATGTACATATGGGGATAAATAGAAATTAAGGAAAAAAAAAGGTTTTGGTTTGATTGGTTGATAACTGTTTTATAATTTTAGATTTGCTTTGGTTTTATCTGCAAATAAAATGACATGGAATTAAAATGAATTTTCAAGTTGTCATATTCGGCCGATATATTTTATTCGGCTAATTATTTTGTAGATAATGTAATTAATTATGATGACGACAAAAGAATCAATCATGGGGATGGTGATTATGAAGACTATAGTGTAACAATTGCAAGGATTTTATGACAGCATAAATCAGAGATGGGAATTAGGCGGGTTCGAGATTTTAGATTAGGAGTGGGTCCAGTTCGATCTAATTCGGTATAATTTTAAAACAAATATATAATTATAATTGTACGGGTCAAAATTGGGCAAGTGGCAAAAACGTCTTTTCTTTCGAACCCAAATAACAATGAAACTCACAAACAGAGGCCAAGCTTAGTGGGTTTAATACTATTTTGGAAAACCCAGGGCAGAGCCCAAAATAGACCTTATTCCACTTGCATGCAGATAAGGATACACACATAAAGCCAAACCAAGAAACAGAATATAAACATACCTTAAATCATTACCAATTATTTCCCTCTTTTACTAAACATAATATATATCCTCCACATGCTGAGATTTTTTATCACTAAATAATTATATCTTGATCACGTTGTGAGACTGACCTCCATGTGCCAACTAAAAAGGCAGTATTTCTTGGCCTATAAATGGAAGCATGATCCAAGCTAAATGGGGCATTCAACTGAGAGTTCTTCAATTCAGGCTTCACTTCTTTCTTACAAGCCTCTGCTCTCTGACACTAGCTCTCTCAGAGCTCTCCATCCCCCTTATACACTTACCGCCGCCCTCACGGCAACCCAAAGAGTTCAAGGTAACATCAAACCTTGCTTTCACATTTTTACTGCTCATCTCATACTCTACTGACTTGAGCGTCGGAGTGCCTCCGACACCCACCACACCGGTGGGTAGTCTACTCCCGCTCACTCTACCTTTGTTTTGCAGGATCGCTAGTGCCCCCAACCTACAAATTCTCGATTGTGGACCTCAGCCGAAATCCAGCATCCACAATTTGGCGCCCACCGTGGGGCCTTAGCGATTCATAGCAAGCAAAGACCACTCATTCTACAATCTTTACAAACATAACTATCCATAGCTTCATGCAACAGACAGACACCAGACCCTGTGGTGGCACAATTAGCCACTCTACAAAAAAAAAATACGATCAATGGAAGATGAAAATTGAGGTATGTAAAATTTCAGTACTAATCTCCAATAGTATCTGGAACATTATTCTTTCTTCAACCAGGTGCGAGACTATAAGTCATCCCAACTATCTTATCAAGCCAATCTCTTAGAAGAAATCAACAGTATGGTCAGTGAAAATCCACCATCAAGTGACCATATTTTCCATACGACATGGAAAATGATTATCTCCTCCAGACTATGTAGAAGGATCATCATCAACCTCTCACTACATGTGAGGATTGTCATACTCTCCATACGACAAGATAGATGGTTATCAAATCCATACGACATGAATGGATTGTCAACCACCTCTGAATAACATAAGAAGATTATTCTTGTTTATCATCTCCAGACGACAGAGATGAATCTCAATCTTCTCCATACGACATTTAAGGAGTCTCACTATCACCTGCTTCAGACGACATTAAAAGGATTGCCATCTCTTCCTCAGACGACAGGAAAGGCTTGTCATCTCCTCCAGACTATATAAAAAGTTTGTTATCTTCTTCAGTCGACCATACACTCATAGACCTTCTTAAGGTCTTGTAGAGTGGAAACTCTCATGGACCTTCATCAGGTTCATTCAACTGTAGACTCATGCCAACCTCCATCAATTCGGATGGAGTGTAGATTCCCATATACCTTCATCAGGAATAATGGGGTGGAAACTTTCTGGGACCTTCGTCCAGTCGAGTCGACTGTAGACTCTCATATGCATAACTTTTCTTCATGTTTCACGTGGCCAAAAATTGTGTCCATGCTAAGGAAAAATGCCACGTCCCAAAAAAAAATCACGTTTGAATGATACGCCTTTGAGAGCCATGTAGCCCACTGCCAAATTGGCTCAAGAAACCACAAGCACAAACTGGCCCATTAAAAAAAATGACTAAAAACAAGCCCATGAGAAAACATAGCCCATCACGCAAACTCAGATCCAATTACCCCACGTCCGAGCCCAAGAGTGCTTCCAATAGAACCACAAAAAAAAAATAGCCCCTTATCCATTTTTACTTCCAGCAACCATATTAATTCAAGGAGACAACATGCCACTAAATTTGCTTTAAATAAGCCCACTTTCAACAAGCCCAATAGGCCCATCAGAATGGTATAGTGGCCATTCACAGCAACTCCTCCTTCCCGCTTCCAGACTTACCATGTGAAAGTTGCACGTGGCAATTTTCAATACTCACGCTCATCCCACATCGCTCATTGCGAGAGAGAGATCAAGAGTAAGGAAATAATTTGCTTCCCACGTAGCCGAGAGACACATAACCTCTCCCTAATCACATTCCAGACTTATGCTTACCACGTAGGGGTTACACGTGACAAACAGAATTGTACCAATGGGCAAGTTCAGCAGAAGATCAAATTTAAGATTTTTCCAAGAACTGGATGAAGATGGATGAACATGATGCAGATCAACACGGTCAGAACCAAAATCAATTCCCAGAATTTGAAGACGATTTGCGATCAAATCTAGGAAATTAATTTACTCGTATACAATGCGATCCAGCCGAGCATAGAGCAACACAAAAATTTCAGATAGAGTTTAATTCATATGAATGTGCCACTCTACAGGACATAAATGAAGGCTTGGCACTAGGGGAAGGTGCCACTCGACACAACACAGGCTTGAGGGAAATATCTCATTTGATACGACAAGTCCAATGAAAACTGAACATGCACGTATGGAAAGTCCACTCGACATAATGCGATGATTGCCGAATTGAGCTTTTCTTTTATTCCAAACAATTTTAATTTTAAAAAGCACAAGACATTATTCTAGAAAACCATTCAATGCCACACAGTATTGTATCAAGCGACAGACACAAAGGCATTAATATATTACTTACACCCATTCGACATGGAGCACAAGTAGCCCAATACCAAACATCTCCAGCCCTTCCACTTTATGAGTGCAGAAACGGCCCATTAGCTTTCATATGTCAGCCTAGAGTGGAAGGCCACTCACACATGAAGCCATAAATGTGCAGACCAGCCCACTCACGTCCATCAACCTATGACCAGATGCAAGTCCACAATACCAACATGCCGAAACCTTCAGCCCAATATGCAAAAATCGAAATCCAAGGTGGGCCGAAAGCTTGTCCCACAAGCTGAAACAGGCCAGCCCAAAGTATCAAAACAGGCCCCAAAAAGGACCCAGAGCACCAAGCCAAGACCACATATTACCCTTGACTACCATGCCTTCATACAGAGCAAGATATGCCACCCAGAGCGACATTTTCTGAATAAACCTAAGCATTGTACAAAGACCCTCAGGATGCTTGGCAGAGGCTCCATTCGACACTACAAGCATATATGTATCATTTACTCACAACTAAATCTCACTTTTGTAGCATGAAATCAAAGCTAAGCAACAAAACTGCATCCTTGTAAATAATAGCTCAAGCTTTGTAAATTCAATTTATTGAGCACACTTCTTAGCTCCCAGAGACATGGAAAGATTGTCATACGACGAGGTGAATGGCCATCAACTCTAGGCTACATGGAAAATTCCAATCTCTTCCAAACTACTTGGAATGATTGTCAACTCCTCCAGACTAAATCAAAGGTTAGTTATAATCTCCATGCTACGTTGATTTAATATTGCCAACTCTACACTACATAGTGAATCTGTTATCATGCCTAGTAGAATGAAGAACTTTCTTAGACCTCCTTTAGGTCCAATCGACCAACATTTAACAGGTTAGGTAGTATGAAAATTCTTTTGGACCTTCATCAGGTCTAGTAGAGTGGTGATTCTCATAGACATTCATTAGGTTCATTCGACCGTGTCTCATGGACCTTTGTTAGGTCCATTCGACAATAGTCTCATGGATATGTAGAATGAAGATTCATTTGGACTTTCATCAAGTTCACTCCATTGTAGTATCATAGACTTTCTTCAGGTATTGTATAATTAGTAATGACCTTGATAGGCATCCATCTCTTCCATACTACATAAGATGATAGTCATCTCCACACTACGTATGGAGATTATCATCCACTATGAACTATATGGATGGATTTCCATAAACTCTAAAAGGTATTGGAAGAGCCTAATGAACCTTCATCGGGTTCATTCGACTGTAGTCTCCTAACCTTCATCAGGTCAGGTAGAATGAAAACTTTCTTGGACCTCCATTAGGTTAGGTAGAGTGAAAATTATTCTTAGACTTCCACGAGGTCCATTCGACCATGGACCCTCACCGATCTTTGTTAGGTCTTATAGAGTGAGGATTGTAGTGTGAGGAATGAAAACCTCTTTGACCTTTCTTAGGTCTAGTAGAATCAGGAATGATGACCTTGGACTTTCATAAAATCCATTAGTTTAGTCCAGTCGACAGTAGACTCATAGAAGAGTGAAGAGTAATGCCTTTCATCAAAGTTCATTCGACCATAGCCTAATGAACCTTCATCAGGTCTATTCGACCGTAGTCTCATGACCTTCATCAGGTCAAGTAGAATGAAGATTCATATGGACCTTCATCAGGTTCATTCGACCATAGCTTCATGGACCTTCGTCAGTTCCATTTGACGACTTCATTCGACGGTAGTCTCGTAGAGTAGAGATGACCTTGATGGCTTTCATCAAGTTCATTCTATTGTAGTCTCATGGACCTTCTTCAAGTCTAGTATAGTGAGTGAAGACCTTGGACCTTCATCAGGTCCATTCGACAAACTCCATTCGACGGTAGTATCGTAGAAGTGTGAAGAGTGATGACCTTGATAGATATTCTTCAAGTTCATTCTACCGTAGTCTCATGGACCTTCATCAAGAGAGTGAGTGATGACTTCTTTGGACTTTCATCAAGTCCATTCGACGACTCTATTCGACAGTAGTATCGTAGAAGTGTGACGAGTGATGACTTTGACATATATTCTTCAAGTTCATTCTACCGTAGTCTCATAGACCTTCATCAAGAGAGTGAGTGATGACTTCTTTGGACTTTCATCAAGTCCATTCGACCGTAGTCTCATAAATACTCATCAGGAGAATGAATGATGACCTTCATCAGATCCATTTGATAGCCCATTCGACAGTAGTCTATTGGACCTTCATCAGATCTAGTAGTATGAGAAGGAAAATACTCTAATAGAACTTCTTCAGGTCTAGTAGAGTAAAGATCATCAATGACTCATGTTAGATCCTGTAGAGTGAGGAATGAAGACCCTCATGGATCTTCATTATGCATGGAGTGTGTAGACTCCCATGTACCTACATCAGGTATAATGGAGTGTGTAGACTCGCACGTACCTTCATCAGGTATAATGGAGTGTGTATATTTTCTTGGACCTTCATTGGGTCATGTGGAGTATAGACTCTGATGTACCTTCTTCAAGTATAATAGAATGAAAATTTTTCTTGGACCTTCATCGGGTCGGGAGGAGTGGACTCCCATGTACCTTCATCAGGTGTAGTGGAGTGTGTAGACTTTCTTAGACCTTCATCGGGTAATGTAGACTCTGATTTACTTTCTTCAAGTGTTGTAGAATGAAATCTTCTTAGACTTTCATCAGATCTGGTATCTGTAGACTCTCTTGTACTTTCATCAATATGTATAGTTGACTTGAAACATAAGACAAAGAAACATCATCTGTATGAGACTTCATTATCAACCTTCTGCCCAGTCGACACAACAGGCAAGTAAAGGATATCTCATTGTTTCAGTCAAACAGAGTCTGCTTCTTACATTGAAGAGCCATTGACTAAGTAACCCGAAAAATCCTCCATACGACAGGTGCCAATGTTCTCATTTCTTTATTTACCATGATTGTGGTTTTGAAATTTGCAAGCAATGCCATATGACATAGTTGAAGACCTGGACTACTCCTAGTCCAGACGACATTGAAGACTCCCATGGTCATTGATCAGTAGTATGGAGATTGTCCTGACCTTCATCTGGTTCAGTCGACTGGGAACATTCCCATGGCTCATGTAGAGTCAAATGGAAGACCTGAACCTTCATCTGGTTCAGTGGACTGGGGATATCTCCCATGGCTCATATAGAGTCAACATATGACATTCATCTAGTCTAGAAAAATTTGAAGACTCCCCTGGTCCTTGACCATTAGTATGGAGATTGTCCTGACCTTCATCTGGTTCAGTGGACTGTGGACATCCCTCATGGCTCATGTAGAGTCAAATGAAAGACCTGAACCTTCATCTGGTTCAGTGGACTGGGGACATCCCCCATGGCTCATGTAGAGTCGAGTTCAACACATGACCTTCATCTGGTCTAGAAAAATTTGAAGACTCCTCTGGTCCTTGACCAATAGTATGGAGATTGTCCTGACCTTCATCTGGTTCAGTGGACTGAGGACATCCCGCATGGCTCATGTAGAGTCAACATATGACCTTCACCTGGTCTATAAAAATTTGAAGACTCCCCTGGTCCTTTACCATTAGTATGGAGATTGTCATGACCTTCATCTGGTTCAGTCGACTGGGAACATTCCCCATGGCTTATGTAGAGTCAAATGGAAGATCTGAACCTTCATCTGGTTCAGTGGACTGGGGACATCCCTAATGGCTTATGTAGAGTCAAATGGAAGACCTGAACCTTCATCTGGTTCAGTGGACTTGGGACATCCCCCATGGCTCATGTAGAGTCAACATATGACCTTTGTCTGGTCTAGAAAAATTTGAAGACTCCTCTGGTCCTTGACCAGTAGTATGGAGATTGTTTTGACCTTCATCTGGTTCAATCGACCGGGGACATCCCTCATAGACTCATGTCAAATCAAGTTGAAGACATGGACTTCCTACAGTCCATACGACACAGTGTCGTGTAAAATATGCATTGAACCTTCAGCATGTTCAGTTGACTGGGGACATCCCCCATGTCTCATGTCGAGTCAAATTCATTACAGTGACTACATTTCGACCAGACAACTTGAAAAGACTCTGCAGCTCTTCTATCCTCACGAGTAGAAGACATTAAACCCAGACGATAAAAAAGGAAAGTATCTAGAATTCTGCATTCTTGATAGGTACTCTTACAAATCATGTTTCATGCGACATGCAAAAATTACTCTCCAAGTCAAGGACTTCTTGACTTAGAGAGTATGAGACAAACTGTACGGGCCAAAATTGGGCCAGTGGAAAAAACGTATTTTCTTTCGAACCCAAATAACAATGAAACCCACAAACAGAGGCCCAGCTTAGTAGGTTTAATACTATTTTGGAAAACCCAGGGCAGAGCCCAAAATAGACCTTATTCCACTTGCATGCAGATAAAAATACACACATAAAGCCAAACCAAGAAACATAATATAAACATACCTTAAATCATTACCAACTATTTCCCTATTTTACTAAACATAATATATATCTTCCACATGCTGAGATTTTTTATCACTAAATAATTATATCTTGATCACTGTGGGACACAGAAACTGGGCGACGCATGCTGTTCTGGGCTCGCGGCCCGGTTGGGAGTACGGAGTAGCCCGCGGGGGACTAAACCGGAGAATAATGGAGTCGCCACCCTGTGCGTTTTTTGGCTGTGTGAGTGTATGAGGCTTGCTTGCTTTGTTTTTGTTTGTGCCGTCAGTGAGAGCTGAGAGAGGCGAGAGGCTAGAGAGAGAAGGAAGGTTATTGCTATTGTTTTATTTTTTGGTCACTGCCGTGTGTGTTAGAGAGAGGGTTGGCTTTGGTTTTGGGTTGTTTATATAGAGAAGGGCTAGGGTTTCTCCTTGTCTCACAAGGAATGGATTTTGGCATTAAAGAGAGGGTTTAATTTGGTGTTAGACAATGAAAGCAATGGATTTGATGGGGGACAAATTTTGGTGAATTAGGAAGGTTGAATATTTGATTGATGTTCATTAGGCATTTAATTTGTTAGATTAGGAAGTCAATATTTTTAATTGTTATGAGTGATTTAATTAGGCATAACATCTTTTTAATTTAGTATGTGATTTTGTTTAGTTAGGAAGTTAATATATTTGATTTATCTAAATTAAGTATGATTATATTTTATGTTTTATTTAATTGGTAAATGGTTTAATTATTTTATTTAATTCAATTACATTATCTAATTAATATTTAATTTAATATTTTATTTAATTTGGGTGATGGGCGTGTGGGCCTAAGTGGTGGTGGTGTGGGCTTTGTCTTGGTGGGTTAGGTGTTGTGTTGGTTTGGGCCAAGATTAAATGGTTCTGGGTTTTTTAGGCCAAAGGTGCTTTAAAACGGAGGTCCAACGAGTGAGCCTGGAGCTAAACAAGCGAATAAAATTTAACGAAATACCGATTCCCTTCCGACAACCGTTTCCTGCAACTTCCTTGACTAAAAAGGTAGTGTCTCCAGATGAGACTCATCATAGGGACTCACATGCAAAAATGCAGTGCCTACACTTTCCTCGTTGTTTCGCTGCTCAAGCTACTATTTTGACTCTGTTTCGCTGCTGTTTTGCTGTTGTTTTGCTGCTGTATTTTGGTCACTGTTTTTGGTGTTTTAATGGACTGTTTTGTGCGGTCTTTGGTGCAGTTTAGGGGATGCTGTTTCGGGTGCAGTTTTGGGCAGTTTCGGGGACTGTTTTGGGTGCTTTTTCGGTAATATAAGAGGTTTCAGGGGGGCTGTTGTTGACGAGCTGTGTGTTTTGTAGTTAGTGGGCTGTGCGTTTTTTGGCTGTGTGAATGTATGAGGCTTGCTTGCTTTGTTTTTGTTTGTGCCGTCAGTGAGAGCTGAGAGAGGCGAGAGGCTAGAGAGAGAATGAAGGTTATTGCTATTGTTTTATTTTTTGGTCACTGCCGTGTGTGTTAGAGAGAGGGTTGGCTTTGGTTTTGGGTTGTTTATATAGAGAATGGCTAGGGTTTCTCCTTGTCTCACAATGAAGGGATTTTAGCATTAAAGAGAGGGTTTAATTTGGTGTTAGACAAGGAAAGCAATGGATTTGATGGGGGATAAATTTTGGTGAATTAGGAATGTTGAATATTTGATTGGTGTTCATTAGGCATTTAATTTGTTAGATTAGGAAGTCAATATTTTTAATTGGTTATGAGTGATTTAATTAGGCATAACATCTTTTTAATTTATTATGTGATTTTGTTTAGTTAGGAAGTTAATATATTTGATTTATCTAAATTAGGTATGATTATATTTTATGTTTTATTTAATTGGTAAATGGTTTAATTATTTTATTTAATTCAATTACATTATCTAATTAATATTTAATTTAATATTTAATTTAATTTTGGTGATGGGCGTGTGGGCCTAAGTGGTGGTGGTGTGGGCTTTGTCTTGGTGGGTTAGGTGTTGTGTTGGTTTGGTGAGTGGGTTTGGGCCAAGATTAATGGTTCTGGGTTTTTTAGGCCAAATGTGCTTTAAAACGGAGGTCCAACGAGTGAGCCTGGAGCTAAACAAGCGAATAAAATTTAACGAAATACCGATTCCCTTTCGACAACCGTTTCCCGCAACTTCTTTGACTAAAAAGGTAGTGTCTCCAGATGAGACTCATCATAGGGACTCACATGCAAAAATACAGTGCCTACAGTCGCCCCCACTTTGATGGGACTTGTGTAATGTGTAACAGTGACAATCCTATCAAAGTTATGCAATGCATTTTCACTTACCTGGCTCGCCAGCTACCACCTGACTTGCATGCTGCTTCGAACTGAGTTGATCTGGTGGTCCATTTTCGAACTGTGCTCCATTTTTGGAGCGCCATTTTCGGCATCTGATGTATGTGCCCCATTTTTAGAGCGCCATTTTCGGCATCTGTTGTGTGTGCTCCATTTTGGAACGCCATTTTCGGCATCTGTTATGTGTGCTCCATTTTGGAACGCCATTTTCGGCGTCTGCTGTGTGTGCTCCATTTAGGGGTGCCATTTTCGGCATTTCCTGTGTGTGCTCCATTTTGGAACGCCATTTTCGACATTTGCTGTGTGTGCTCCACTTTGGAACGCCATTTTCGGCCTTTGCTGTGTGTGCTCCATTTTGGAACGCCATTTTCGGCATCTGTTGTGGGTGCTCCATTTTGGAGTGCCATTTTCGGCGTCTGTTATGTGTGCTTCATTTTGGGGCGCCATTTTCAGCATCTGTTGTGGTAGCGGTCCATTTTTGAACCGTGTTGTGCGAGAATGTGGCTCATTTTTGAACCGTTATTTGATGAGATGGTCTTTGCCGCTACAAACCTGCGAACACAAAATAAACATTGCATGTATGTGATATGTATGCATGGATATGTATCATATTCCGATGGGTTAGGCCTTCCTTGGTCTATTTCCGAACCGTGCTCCATTTTTGGAGTGCCACTTTCGGCGAGATGTGAAAGTAGTCCATTTTCGAACCATGTTCCACTTTCGGAGTGTCATTTTCGGCGAGATGTGATTGTAGTCCATTTCCGAACCATGCTCCACTTTCGGAGTGCCATACTCGGCCAAACTGATATTGATGTGGGCTCGCCCTTGGGACTCGTCCCTAAACTGAAACTGATGTGGGCCCCGCCCCCAAGCTGATATTGATGTGGGTCTCGGCCCTAAACTGATGCTGATGTGGGCCTCGCCCCAAGCTGATTCTGATGTGGGCCTCGGCCCTAAACTGATGCTGATACTGATGTGGGCCTCGACCCTAAGCTGATATTGATGTGGGCATCGACCCTAGACTGATATTGATGTGGGCCTCGGCCCTAAACTGATGCTAATGTGGGCCTCGCCCCAAGCTGATACTGATGTGGGCCTCGGCCCTGGGACTCATCCCCAAACTGTAACTGATGTGGGCCTCGGCCCTGGGACTCATCCCCAAAATTGAAACTGATGTGGGCCTTGGCCCTAAGCTGATACTGATGTGGGCCTCGGCCCTGTGACTCATCCCCAAACTGATGCTGACGTGGGCCTAAGCCCCTAAACTGATGCTGATAATGTAGGCCTCGCCCCCAAACTGATACTGATTCATTTCTGAAACTGACTGTACTGTTGTTGCTTCCGAAGATTCCCCGTGTTCTAAACATCACTGAATTTCATAGTACAATGCTTTTCTCAAATATACTCATGTTGCAGGTTGGAGGGAGAGACTCAGGCATGTAAACGAAATGAATGTCTTTATTATCATTTAAGAAATGGTTCGAACAGGTAGACCAAATCAATGTCCATATTAAAAATGCATGATCAAATAAACTAGGAGGAACAACTTCATCATTCGCAGCATTGCCTTCTTTCTTGACCTACGGTTCTTCACTATCATCCACTATCTCCATGTGAGAAGCTTGGTGGTTAAGGGTTTGGAGGAAAAAAGTTTCGGGCAATCCAGAGTTGATCATGTAGGTGGGTGGTGGAACGGAGTGGTAATTTGGTAGGGGGTTCCAATATGTGTTGGGTTGTTCTTTCTCTGGGTCGGGTATTTTGTGAGCATCGATGAGGTTTTGGATTTCATGCCTAAGGCGGGTGCAGTTGTCAGTTTCGTGGCCTCTCCTCTGATGGAAGTGACAATACAAGCTTAGGTCAAGGTTGGGTGGTATGGGATCTGGAAGTGGTTTAGGCTCTAAGGGTTTTGGGAGTCATTGTCCCTTCAACTTCTCAAGCACCTTAGATAACGGCTTCCCCAGGTTAGAGAAATGCCGGTTCTTGATGGCAGCAACCTCGGCAGTAGCGGGTTTAGTCTCAGAATGCCCCCCAAAAGTTCTTCTATTCTGGCCATAAAACTTTCTGTTTCAGCCTTCTTTTCTTCAATATCCATAACAGTCTCTCTCAACTGTCGGAAATCAGTAATCATGGAGGTCATCCTCCTCAGCTTACCATAAATAGAGGGCTTGGCGCCCTTGATAATCATCTTAATTGGGTCTTTCTCTGAAGGTCGGTCTGCATTTTCAAAAGCTAGCTTCTCCAGTGATCCACATACTCTTTGAAACTTTCCTCTGGCTTCTGTTTAGTGTTCTCCAAATCACGGAGTGAGAAGTCAATCTTTAAGTCTGTAACATATTGCTTCAGAAAAGCATCAGCTAGTTCTCTCCAATCTTCCTTAATCTTCTTCTCAAGGCTATGATACCAAACCACAGGTGCCCCCTCGAGTGACATCCCAAACATCTTTTGGACCTGGCGCTGTGATAGGCCCACTGAACTCATGACTGAGACATATTGCTGCAGATGGACTCTCGGGTCTCCATTCCCATTAAACTGGCCATGTCGGGCATTTTAAACTGAGCTGGCAGCTGTTCTCTGAAGGTCATTGCCTCATAATCTAACAACTCTTCATGTTTACCCCTCATTTTACGGGTAACTGACTCAACCTGATCCCGAAGCTTCTGAAATTCTGCCTGAGACCCAATCATTTTGCTTGTCGCATACTCTGCCATGTCGTCATCAAAAGCGGGGATATCATCCCCCAACCCATTCGGAGGCTCATCGCGCCTCACATTCTCAGAATTTCCCCAGCACGGGGCACATCCATATTTTCCATTGCAGTAGTCAAGGCTTGCAATTGTTCGGTAATCTTGGCGAAACCATTTTCTAACTGATCTATCCGGGATACCTCGTTATCGGATGTACTCATATCTTTTTACCGGACTTTTAGTGAGTCTTCACTCTTCCCCAACCCAACGGGAATCTATGATGGCTTTTTAGAACACAAGGGGTTAGCATGATGCGTGTATGCATGAAATGAATGAGACGCATGTGATACAATGAATATATCAATTTATTAAAATTTTCATACAAATTGGCTCATCATCATTTTAGAAGCTTTTGGGCTAACTGTCATAGGAGTGAACTCGTCCTAGTTTAAATGGCCCAACAAGTTCACATCTCATGGCAAGAAGTCCAACCGTATCCAAATGATAATGTTCCTAAACATAAGCATAAAATGGCCCATCAATATTTAGAAGCCTTTGGCCCAATCGTCATAAGATACATTCTTGTCCCAGTTTAAATGGCCCAACAAGCTCATATCCCATGACAAATGGTCCAAATGGATCCAAACGACGATGTTCCCAAACACAAACATAAAAGAAAGATAATGCAAACATAAAACAATGATTTCTACAGAATGGCCCATCAACATTTCAGAAGCTTTGGGCCTAATGGTCATAAGGTACGAACTAGCCCCAGTTTAAATGGCCCAGCAAGTTCGCATTTCTGACAATAGTCCAACTGTATCCAAATGAGGATGGTCCACAAGCACATACTCAAGGAAATAATTGTTACTTTAACCATACAACCCCGGTCTATGGGTGGGTTCGCAAGAGTGTAGACAAAAGCTCTCACCGGCGAAGGATGGCCCACAACTAGGTCTCCCAAATCAAGGGTTCGAGCGACCAAGTGAGCGCACCCTTTTTTATACACTAAGGTATGTGCCAATGAGCTATGGTGTGTGACTGACTGTCAAATGGATTTCCCGTTGTAGATTCCCCAGAGGGAGGGTGGAACGAGGCTCTCTTAAGTACCCTAGCCTCTTAGGCTCTTATCGCTTGGTGACAGGAATAAACAACGAGTCCTCCAAATTAGTCCATCACAATAGGCTACGGGTAGATGGCTATATAGGTGCCTTCATAGCTTTTCCTTCTAGAAAGGTAGTGAATGAAGGAAGACACCAAGCCATTACCTAGCCTCAAAATGCCTTTGATTAAACCCTCATTTTATCCACTATAGACACGGTCAATTAGAACATAAATCCAAACATTACAAGACAATATTTGGGGGCCGATTCTTTATCCCCAGTGGAGTCGCCAGACTATGGGACACGGAAACTGGGGCGACGCATGATGTTCTAGGCTCGCGGCCTAGTCGGGAGTACGGAGTAGCCACATGGGACTAAACCGGAGAATAATGGAGTCGCCACCCGGTGTGAACCGGGAAAATGAGATTTAAGGCCGCACTCACCCCTCGCAAGGGAAGACCTCAAAATGTTGGGTTCGGAATGGTCTCTTACTTATGTCACTTGTAATGAAAGGATTTGTGTAATAATTTAATCAAGCTTAAGTAACACTTATTTCCAATAGTATCATGCTTCTGAATTCATATGCGCAAAAATAAAACTTACACCTAAATTTGCATATATCTCACATCTAAGATTGCATGCTTGAAAGTACGTCAAAGTAGCAACGAACATACAACTTCATTGGCATATTGTATTCATGGAAACACAAGCACACACTAACCACGCAAGCACACATAAAAGCGAATCAAATAATGGCGAACATGTGATTTCATAGACATATCATACTTATAGTGCGGAAGCATAAAAAACAATAGCCATTACATGTCCATGTGTAAATAAAGGAGTCAACTAAGTACATAATGCAAAAAGACACTTAATGATGCAATTAGGCATTAAAGTAAGCATGATATGACGTGGTACAGAAGAAGATAACTAATATGGACACAACACACATGTGAGCACTTTTCCAAGTGGTACGTGGAATTGTATCCCAAGTACAGACTGCACTACCGTCCATTCGGAATCGGCTATGGAATTTATGTCTGGGTTTCCATCCGATATACCACAAGAAATAATACTCAAATGCTATCACGACATGGATACACAAATGATAATAAATCAAGCTAAGACAAATGATACTAATCCGGACCGATGTATTTTTAGATTCGAGTCTGGCCCGGATATGCATAGACATAGAGGACATGAGTCTGGAAATACCCATGTTCACAAAAAAAAATTAAGAATCTACGCTAGTCCGAAATTCCTTGACCCTAATCCATAATTTTATTAATTATATATTTTATAAAATTAAAAAATAAATATAAATAGAATTAAAAAAATCAAAATAGAAAATAATGAATTAAAATTTAGTAAAATATATAAATATAAAAAATATAAAATATGTAATTAAAAATAAGAAGAATACAAAATTAAAAAAAAATGGGTTTCCAAATCCAGACCAATAATACTTTGGTTCAGTCTGAATAATTATTTCAGAACCGAATACTGGCCCTAAACTATCAAAATATATTCGGACCTGAATTCATGTGGATCTGGGTATGGATTTGCAATCCTTAGTTAGAAGCGAGTTATGGAAGTTTTGAAGAGGAAAAAATTATTTTTCATATTGATTAAAAAAGAGTTTATGTTGATCAAATTTTCCGTAATTATCCCAAACACTATAAATGGGGAAAAAAAATTCGAAAAAAAAAAAAAACTTACGGTGAAACAAACACATTCTTATATGGTCAGATTAGTCAAAGTATAATAAATTCTTTAATCTTCAAAGGGCGCGACTTGGTATTGTAGAGCTCATGATCTGACCTTCAGGTCCTGGGTTCGAATCCAATGGTAAGTTTCTTGTAAGAATCTGGGACAATCAGAGATTTTACCTACTCCGTTTAAGCGTGAATCGGCTGATTTGACGGTGGAATTTCCAACATTTCAATAAATAAATAAATTTTTGTACGTCTTGTTAGATCTTAATGTGTGGAATTGTGTTCCCTTTTGGTTTCAAGGAATCCTTGGTGAATAGAGTTAGTCTTACGTTAGTTTATCTTGTTAGACAATATTCTAATGAGGCTTGAATCTCAAGTTTTCCTAAGAAAAATCTAAATGTTATTTTTATGCTAATATGACATTTGATATATTCTTAAGCGGAATCATGATAAAATTTAATGAGTGGCTAGTAATTATTATTTGTTTGAAATACTAGTAGAAATTACAAAGCAATATTTACGTAAATTTAGAGATGAATCACTTTAATAGCTTACAACAGAATTAATACAACAAAAAAAATTCATGATCGGAGTTGCAGAATTGAATTTAAATTATATTAAATATTATTGGTGTAACCTTTTGGTCTAGTCTTTATTATAATGGATGTGATTGGGTGATATAAAATTTAAAATTTAATTATTCAAATTTTAAATTCGAATTCACGGAGTATACTTTTTGTTATAACTTATGACATACGGAATTTTTATATACTCCATTTAAACTCAAATCAAATAATTTAACGATAAAATTTACAACGTCCAAAAAAAAAAAGTAATTAGCACCTCCATTGGCATGACTCTTACTTTTTACTCTAATAAATCAAATCGGAAGCCAAAAAAAATTGACAAATCTTTTAAACAACAATTTAATGTTTAATACATTCATAAATTTTGAAAAAAATATTAAAACCTAACTTTAAAAAAAAAAAAATTCATAATATTTATTCAATTCAGAAACCCACTCCTCGACAACTCGAAGGATCAAATATATTTTATCTTTTTCTTGAACAGTAGCTGCTACTAATAAGTAATGTGTTTGTCTCTTAGTAAATGACGTGGCATTATAAGATTGATTGAGTTGTGGTCCATACTCCATAATCGAATCATTAAGGGTCCGCAGTGATAATTTTTATAATGATTGAGGTGTGGTCCATACTCCATAATCTAATAATTAAGGGTTCCCAGTGATAATTTTCAAGAACTATGTACATTTCTGCATATATTTTTTTTTCAAAATTTAAGTAAGTTTTTTTTTCGTACACTAATCACCAACCGGAGCCCCCTCATATCAAATTGTGACTGTTGGATCCAACGGTCACAGATTTAAAAAAAAAAATTAAAAAATTGGGCTCCAAACCTCAATACTTATATAAATTATCATAAAAATATCATATAGGTGTTTTGATTTATTTGACCTCTCAAGTCAACAACTAATTCTAAGGAGTTTTTTTTTTTTTTTTTTAATTATTGAAATTCCGCCGCTAAATCATCAATTCTCAATTTAAACGAAGTAGGTAAATCTTCAACTGTCCCAGGTTTTTATAAAAGAACGCATTCCTTGAATTCGAACCTATGACTTCATTGTTAAATTTTGAGTATTACACTACAAAATCACGTTCTTTTAAGATAATTAATTATAAAGATGATAAAATCAAAAATAAAATAAAATTCTTCAATCTTAATTGAAAATCGAGATCCTGAATTATTTAATCTAAATCGATTCTGACGATTGTCATTTCATCACTTTAATAATCATTTTCACACTTTGGACATCATTTGTTTAACTATTTTTCATTGCATCGCATTGTCGAAATTCTTCTTTGCCCCTTAATATTTATATTAATAGCCACTTATTCTTAGATTGTTTTAATAATATTTCATGACCCACCTAAATCAAAAAGTTAAAAGAATATTTTCATTTTATAAGTTTTTTGACATATTTATCCTTTCATAAATAATTAAGAATTTTATATCATTATTAACTCTTTAAATAATTAAAAAATATATGAAAGCTATTATAAAATCTAATATTTCAATATATAATTATTATAAAATCGATTATTTTTATAAAAAAATTATTTCATTTAATTTTCTTAAATAAATTTATTCTAAATATAGTTTAGTATAGTTCTATTTTATTTACTTTCATATTTAGTTTCATTGCAGTATAATAAATAAAAATAAATAAAACTAAGAGTTAATAATGATGTCATGAAATATTATGTAAGGGCAATTATGTCAAAAAATTATAAAATGAGAATATTTGTTTGACTTTTTGATTTAGGGGGGTTTTGGGGTATTATTAAAATAATAGGGGATAAATTATTATCAATATAAATACTATGGGGAAAGGGGCATTCTCCCAAATTCACAAGTTAAGACTTGTAAATAAATAAAAGGAAATGCTAACGAGTGCCCTAAGGGTACTCATTAGCATGACTCATAAGTCATAAATTAATATCGATAATAAAAAGTTATTATCGTTAATTAAAAAATATATATACAACTGACGTTACTTGAAAATAATGCAATATAAAAATCCCACTATGTTGCATCATTTATTAGTTACAGACGAAGGTCAAGCCAAATTATAGTGTGGTTTTTAAAATATAGTTTCTATAAATATAAATTTTATTAATAAATAACAATTATTTGGTCGTTAATTAGAACATTCATTAAAAGTTGTAAAATAAGTTTGTGAAATAAAATAAAGATATTTTAAATAATTTAATTTTTTAAAAAAATTACACAATTTCTATTCTCAAAAACTCAAAATTTGAACTTCTTTCGGTAGAGTAGTTTTTTTAATTTTTAAAAATTATACTCAAATTATAATCAAATATTTTTGACATTAAAAAAAAGTCATTTTTTATTAGTGGAAAAACCATACCAAACAAGCCATAAGCCCAAGTCCATCAAGTAGTCAAAATTTCATTATTATTGAGAAGGTTTAGGGCCGATTCGGAAATTCTCGGAGAATTTATACTTTGAGATTTATGTTCATATTATAATATTATAATTAAAAAATTAACACTATCGACTATTAATTATATAAGAGATATGATAATAAAAAATTAAAGGCCATATACGGACGCCTCGTTCACCTATGCTCCAGGCTCGTCTTGAGAAGGTCGTTGAAGTTATTTTGCATTTCATTATTAGTACTTTAGAGTAATTTTATGTAAATAATAAAAATTATTATAATTAAAATAATGAAAGGTGTTTGAACTTTGATAAGATAAAAAGAGTGCTTTAATAGCGACCCTCTTCATTTTTCATCCATAATTTCTTGTTTGCTTGCCTTTTTTTTCAGAGTTATTAAAACCGGATCGGATAAGACCGGCCCATTGAACCAGTCGAATTGAAAATCGGTTGTGAGTTCGGTCCGATCAAATATTAAAAATTGATCCGTAAAAAACCAATAAAAACCAGCGAATAGGACTAGATTGGTTCAATTTTTTTATAAAAAAATTAAAATTAAAATTAAAAATCAAAACTTTAGAAAATTATGTATCACGTTCTGTCGGTTTTTTCGGAATGGTCAATCGGTCGAACCAGTGATCAATTAATCCTTCTAGATCCACCGATTCGATCATCGGTCTGATTCTGAAAATACTTTTTTTTTTTTTTAATTGGGGTTCCTTTTTTCTTTTTTTTTTTGGGGGGGTTGAGTTTGAGTTTCTCATGTATTGTATGAGAGTGGATTTTATAATTATATTTCATTTGAATCTAATAAATAACTAATACTTCATTTTGCCCATAATGTGACAACAATGACAATAAAAAAATAAAAATAAAAATAAAATATAATGTTGAGAGAAAATATGAATTATATCGATAATAAAAAGTTATTATCGTTAATTAAAAATATATAATACAACTGACGTTACTTTAAAATAATGCAATATAAAAACCCACTATGTTGCATCATTTATTAGTTACAGACGAAGGTCAAGCCAAATTATAGTGTGGGTTTTTAAAATATAGTTTCTATAAATATAAATTTTATTAATAAATAATAATTATTTGGTCGTAATTAGAACATTTATTAAAAGTTGTTGTTGACGGCGGATTTTGGTCTCAGGGTAATATTGGAATATCACTCCCCGAAAGAAACCCTCCCTCAAAGTGATTTGTTGGTTTGGGGGACAAGGTAAATTAGCAAAGACAGATCAAAACACACCAATCAACAGGAGATTTTAACGTGGTTCGGTGGATGGATCCGACCTACGTCCAACGGACACAAAAAAGATGTACTTTTATTTATTACTAAACACCTTCTTGGGTCTCTACAAGTCAGAGCTGAAAGATTCATCTCAACTAATTTTTTGATGATGCCCTTTACAACATTTACTATGCCCTTCTGTTGACGGCTGATTTTGGTCTCAGGGTAATATTGGAATATCACTCCCGAAGAAATCCTCCCTCAATAGTGAATTTGTTTGGTTATGGGGGACCAAAGGCAAATTTAGCAAAAGACAGATAAACACACCAATCAACAAGGAGATTTAACGTGGTTCGGTGGATTTGGATCCGACCTACGTCCACGGACACAAAAAAGATGGTACTTTTATTACTTAAAACACTCTTTCTTGGGTCTCTACAAGTCAGAGCTTGAAGATTCAGATCACTAATTTTTGATGATGCCTTTTACACATACTATGCCCTCCTATTTATAATAACACAGAAATCAGACTCCTATTTGCATAAGAAATCCTATTGAACTTAGTCTTTCTCCTTGCAAGGATTCCTAGCCTGATATTCCCTTCTCTTTTCTTATTCCTTTTCGGATTCTGACTTCATTTCCTTGTGAGTGGGATAACTCGTTTTATCTTATCCGCAAGAATAGGGTGTCGTCATCTTGAACGCGTCTCGCCGTCTGGTCGGTCTTCATGAGGTCGGTCATGACAGTCTTTTATGCTGAGAGTGTTTCTGCCGACCTTATAGTGCTCGGTCATCCGAACCAAAGTGGTCGGTCTTTACATGTTGTGGTCGGGTCGGCTTTGATGATCTCAACCAGTCAGGGAATTACCCTTCTGTCCTCGTCGTGCTGTCTTAAATATAGTGCCTGAAAACACCATCAACATCTGTCCCCTAGTTCTCGGTTCCAACAAGTGTGCAAGTTGGTGCCGGGAACTATATAAAGAATGGTGTTTCTGATTTGCTCCGTTGGAGGTCGGTCCGGGGTCGAGAAATGTTTTGTTGCCTCTTTTCAAGCGCTTTGTCTTGAGACACGCAACAGTCACGTCCGCTTAAATGCCTGTCAAATCAATTTTAGGGTTTTTTCTAAGTTCGACATTTGTCAAACATCCGCCGGGTTCCCGCCAAAAAGGGGGTGAATCGACCGTGTAGAGGCGTCTTCACAGTGGGCTGATCTCAGCCGTCTGTTTCAAACTTGGGAGACCTCTTTTGCAGTTGACACCTGGCGTTCATCCGGGTTCTTCCTTCAGATCCAACGGTCACGAGCGTCTTTGTCATGACTATAAGAAGGCGAGGCTTTCACTGTTCCATCTTTTTCGGCAATTTCTTCTTCTTTTCTGAAAACATCTCCGTGATTCGTCCAACTCCGAGCTCTCGAAGTTCAACCGTGGCTTTTTCTTTTTCTTTGCTGTGAACATAAGGAACGGGTATAACCGTACTGCACAACCTCCTGCTCTTTCCGAGAAGAACAAGTAAGTCCTCTGAACGGTCTTTTTTTTTTGTGTTTTACGAATCTGTGTTTGCTAGGAAAGATTTATGGTTTGCTGGGTTCTGCTTTAGGGCACCTTAGAGACCACCTGTTTAGCTAACATGGAGACCGTGAGTAGTTTCTTTTAGCCATAGACTGACTTCCCCTTCCTTCTTTGTTTTTATGGGTGTTAGGGATGTCTGACAGCGGTTCCTCCCCTGAAAAGCCTGCTAAGATCTCAACTCCCCCTGCTGAGGAGCTCTCCTCGGGCTCGGGGGCACCTAGTGTAGAAGACCTTGATACTACCCCTACTTCCTCTGAGATCGAACAAGACTCCTACCATCAGAGGGTTCCTCGGAAGGACCCAGAGCCCGGTGAACTTGGATCGTCGGCTCTGGATATGAACCGCCCTCTCAAAATAACTGAGGATGATCTGGCGCTGTTGCGGCAACGATATGACATCCCAATAGATATTGCCCTTGAAGTTCCCGGCCCGATGGATCGTGCTAGTCAACCTGATGAGGGCTCGGTGGCACTTCTTCCTGCTTTTTTTGAGTGTGGGCTACGGCTGCCGATGCAACGTTATTTTGCTTGGATGCTGGCCGAGATGGAGATTGCCCCTTGTCAATTGAGTTTAAATAGTTGGAGGATTCTGGCCGGCATATATGTGGTTTGGCACCGGGCAGGTTTAGGTGTACCTCTTGGAAGAGGTGAAGAGGTTATATCGTTTGAAGTCTAACCCAAAGACTCACTACGGTTGGTATTACCTCTCTGCTTATGATAGCTCGTCCAACCTTGTCCAGAAACTCCCCGATTCTAACAAGAATTTCAAGGATCTTTGGTTCTGGGCTACTGGGGATTGGGGTCGGGTCCTGAGATCGTTTGAGGAGGACGTCTCGGTTCCGGACATCTTCAGGGCGGGAGGTTAGGAGTTTAATACCCTTTTTTTTTTATTCCCGTTCTTGGTTTCTTAGGTTTCTAACTTCTCTGGTTCCTCCCAGCTGTTGGCGAGATGCTCCCAAGGTTTCTCGTCAGGTTCGGAGGCGGGTACATTGGGCTCGGGGTATGCTGCCCACTGGAGGAAGTTGGTCAATGATGCGGCCTTTGTTGAGTCGGGCCTTACTCGGACCGTCCCTCCGGAGGTCGGGTCGGGTCGGATAGGTAGATGTCTGCCGGTTGTTTTGTTTATCATGTGCTTGACGTCTTTGTTATATGCTCGGGTTCTGATTTCATTTTCCTCCTTTTTGTAGGTATGTCGAAGAGGCCAAAGTTTCTTGAGAAGTTGGCCGGTACTATGAAGAAGGCCGGTCATGCGGAAACTGGAACTTCCCGGGCACAACCTGACCCTGCTGGGGCTGAGGGGGCGTCTCAAGGGAAAGTTCAGCCGGCTGCTCGGGGTCTATCTTCTCCTGGTGCGCAGTCGTCAGGGTCTGCTCGTCTTGTCAGTCCGCCGAAGCCTCTTAGGAAAGAGGAGGCGTCAGTTCGGGGCCGAGAGACCGGAGTTGGTTCAGGAGGAGGAGGAGGATCCTGTCCCGGGCAAGAAGAAAGATGTTCGCCGGGGGAAAAAAAATCATATGTGGGCTCCTCCAAGAAGCAAAAGGGTTCTGTAATCCTCGGGGTGGATGATTTGGGAGAAAGCATCCGGGAGGCTACTTCCCATTTAGTGCCGGCTTTCAATGAATTGGCCGAGGTGATTCCCCCGGGGGAGGTTTCGAGATATGAGGATATCTCGCCCGAAGCTGTGGTGACCGAGATGAGCTCTCAAATGGCAAAGGTAGTTTTATTCTTCCTTTTTCTAACTTCGGTTCTCGGTCTTCTTCATATCGTATCTTGACTCCTCTTTTTTTTTGTGCAGGCTACTTACCTCATGGCGAAGAACAAGGACCTTCTTCTGAGTCTGTTGTCCGAGGGTGGTCAGGCCCAGAGACTTCAGAATCGCCTTACAGAAGTGGAGGCTAAACTGGCTGATCGGGAGGGGGTGATACAGAACCTTGAGTCGACTGCCATTGAGAACTTCAAAATTAATAAGGCTCTTAAGGCTGCTGCTGCGCTGGAGCGAAAGCTTGCCGACAATGCCGGGAGGATTTGAAAACTGCCCAATCTGAGATTGGCGTTTTGAAGGCGAAGGTGGCCAGTGTTGAAACCAAATTGAAGGCCAATGATGAACAAATGGCGCGGGCCCGGGATGATCTTGAGAGGAAAGAGGCCGAGCTTGAGGAGAGAGAGGCCGATCTTGAGGCCGAGAAGGAGGCCATTCGCCTTGAGGGGGTTGGTGACTGTGCTGAATTGATACCGATGGTGCTGCCAAGTCTGAATATGGACCTATTTATGCGGCCATCAGTTTTGCAAGGGGATATTTCTGAGGAGGAGTTTCGGAAGTGGCTCCCTCCTCCTTCCGAGGAGGTGATGGATCCCGACCCGATTTCGGTGGTCCCGGATTCTGGGGCTCCCAAGAAGAGCGACCTGATGTTCCAGCCCCCGGCGAGGACTGCCTTGAGATCCCTCCTCCCGTCCCTGAAGTAGAGGTCTCCCATGCTGCCGAGGATGAAGCAGCTGTTCTCCTCCTGAGATCGAGCCAGTCCTCCCGCCATCTGAGCCAGTTGAGGAAGAAATTCCTGCCCCTGTGCGGGCTGAATGAGAAAGGGTAACCCGACCGGGGCCCTGTGTACACTTTACTTTTTGTAATAACATTAAGCTGTATTTGCACATCATATATATATATATTTCATGTCCTTATCTCTTTCTCCTTTTTCTCTATTCTTGTTTTTTTCGAACTCTTTATGACCCTTTCAGGGGTCATTGAGCTGGAGGGGGGGCATAACCCGACCCCGAGCTGAGTGAGGACTTGGACCTGGGGGAATGTTACCTCCCCAGTCCAAAGAGCTGACTCGGTGGGACGTAACCCGACCCCGAGCTGAGTGAAAGATGGGTTCTGGGGGAATGTTACCTCCCCAAACCTAAAGGAGCTTGACTCGGTGGGACGTAACCCGACCCCGAGCTGAGTGAAGACTTGGGTTCTGGGGGAATGTTACCTCCCCAAACCTAAAGGAGCTTGACTCGGTGGGACGTAACCCGACCCCGAGCTGAGTGAAAGACTTGGGTTCTGGGGGAATGTTACCTCCCCAAACCTAAAGGAGCTTGACTCGGTGGGACGTAACCCGACCCCGAGCTGAATAACCAAGTGGCCTCGGCGGAACGAAATCCAGCCCCGAGCCGACTAATCAAATGGCCTCGGCGGAACAAAATCCGGCCCCGAGCCGACTAACCCATGGGACTTTCACAGAAGGGAAATGAATCAACCTTCGAAGCCTTACCGAATCTGGCACGGGCGTCCCCCTACCAGACCGGCGGAAAACGAAAACAAGTTTCTGGAAAATAAAAGGCGGGGGTGACTTAGCACCTATCCCAAAATAAAAAACGTCTTTTGCAAAAAAATAACAACATGGATGTCTCAAAGCAGCGTCCGCCCGAGGTCTCCAAAACACAATTCTGAATCTTTCAATTCAGTGTCCCGGCGAACCAGGATTCGGATCAGAAGAGCGTTTGAATGGTAAGGGCACATCCTCTACACGTGGGTTCACTGGGAAGCCTGTGTATTGTATGAGGGCTCCTCCTTACCACGCTGGAGCAGGCACACGCCACAGGGGCATAACGCATCCCCGTGGTGTCTCTCACAGATCCGGATGATGAATGGATCAAAGAGTGTCCGGGATACTAAGGGCATATTCCTCCTTAGGTCCGGTCTGTATCACCGGAGCTAGCAATCGTCACGGGGTGTCATCACCCCCCGTGCTATGCTTTCCCACGGATCCATTACATCGGGTAGGTGAGGATCAGAAGAGTGTTCGACACATTAAGGGCATGTTCCTCCTTATGCTCGGTAACACTGGAGTAAACAATTGCCACGGGGGTATCATCCATCCCTGTGCTTTGCTTCTCACGGATCCTATGCATCGAGTATGTCCCTGAGGACCCCGAGCTAAAGAGATATTTGGTTCTGGGGGAATGTTCCGTCCCCAGTCCAATGAGTATTAACTCGATGGGACGTAACCCGACCCCGAGCCGAATCATCAAACGATCTCGGCGGAACGAAATCCAGCCCTGAGCCGATTAATGAAGAGGCCTCGGCGGAACGTAATCCAGCCCCGAGCCGATTAATGAAGAGGCCTCAGCGGAACGTAATCCAGCCCCGAGCCGATTAATGAAGAGGCCTCGGCGGAACGTAATCCAGCCCCGAGCCGATTGAAATATAAGTGTATTTTCCTCCTTATGTTGTGCTTCTCAAAGTTCCATGCTCTCTGTGCTTCCCCATTTTTTTGTATGGAGTTGGATGATTCTGGTGTGACTGTGCATCTTTGTGGTGGTATCTGTGGTCGGGCGGTTGCGAGTTTTGTGCTCTTTAACTTTGTGTCGTTGTTATGAGCATGTCCCCGAGTTTTTTTTTTTTGAATATGGTTTTGTAAAGTTTTTTTGAGAATGCTTGGAAAAATGAAGGTTTTTTTTTTATTCATGCTCGGTGACATACTGCCTTCTTACAACTCTCTGGGGGTCATTTTGAGAGAGGCTCTGTATTTGAATTTATGTCCCTTATTTGTTTGCCGTAAGCGGATAGAAGGAAGGGAAAGTTTACTGGAAGTATTTTCTCAACATCTCGGCGTTCCATGGCTTTTTTAATCTTATGTCGTCCAGCCGTTCTAGGATGTACACTCCGGCTTTCACCACTTTTACCACCTTGTAGGGCCCTTCCCATTTGGCGCCCAGGGAGCCTTCCTCTGGCCTTCGAGTATTTAGGGTGACTTTTCTTAGCACCAGGTCGCCTGGGATGAAGGTGCGTGTCCGAATCCTTTTATTGTAGAAGCGGGCCATCCTTTGTTGGTAGATTGCTGTTTTCATGGCCGACCTCTCTCTCTTCTCTTCGATCAGGTCGAGGTGGTTTCTGATATGTTCTTCATTCTGCTTACTCTCATAGTGCTGAACCCTGTGGGAGGTCACCCCGATTTCTGCCGGGATGATAGCTTCATATCCGTATGCTAAAGAGAACGGGGTTTCTCCCGTGGAGTCCTTATAGGTTGTCCGGTGTGCCCATAGTACTTCTGGTAGTTCCTCGACCCATAGGCCTTTGCTGGATCCGAGCCGAGCTTTCAGGTTAGCCTTGATGTTTTGTTGGTCACCTCGACTTGTCCGTTTGACTGGGATGGGCTGGTGTGGCGAACTTTAGGGCGATCTGGAGGTCCTCGCAAAGTTTTCTGAAACCTTTGCTGTCAAACTGCTTCCCGTTGTCAGTAATGACAGCTCGGGGGATCCCGAACCGGCACACGATATTTTTCCTCAGGAATTCAGTGGCCTTTTTCTCCTTTATGGTGGATAATGGCTCTGCCTCCACCCATTTGGTGAAATAGTCTATGGCCACGATGGCATACTTCGCCTGTGTCCTTTCCCTTGTGGCATTGGTCCAATGATGTCCAGTCCCCACTGGGCGAACGGCCAGGGACTGAGTAGCGTGGTCAAAGTTCTGTGGTTGGTGGTGGAGGTTTGTGTTTTTCTGACATCATTCGCACCTGCGGGCCACTTCTATGCCGTCCTGGTGCATGGGCGGCCAGTAAAAACCTTGTCTTAAGGCTTTGAAAGCAATTGAGCGACCTCCGACGTGGCTTCCGCAGATGCCCGTATGTATCTCTCTGAGCACATAATTTGCCTCCTCTTCGGCAAGACATCTTAAGAGGGGGACTGAGTAACCCCGTCGGTAAAGTACCCCGTCAATTAGGGAGAACTTGGTGCTTTTGTACCTTAACTTTCTGGCCTCTGTTTTGTCCTCTGGTGTTTCCCGTTTCCAAGTATTTTCTGATGGGCTGCATCCATGATGCTTGACTTTCTTTATCTAGAATTTCTACTTTGGATTCTCCCACTCTCCTTTCCCGGATGTAAATCAAAGGGATTATCCTGGGGTGCTCGGTTTTTGTTGAAGAGGCGAGCCGTGCCAGGGAATCTGCCTCACAATTGTCCTCTCGGGGGATTTGTTCGAAGCGTACATCCCCCATCTTCCCGGTTAACTTTCGTACTTCGGTCAGATAGGCCATCATGCTAGGCTCTTTTGCTTGAAATGCTCTGTTTAGTTGCTGAACGGCTAATTGCGAGTCACTCCTTACTACCACATTTTGGATCCCTAGCACCGTGCATAGTCTCAAACCACCCAGTATTGCTTCATACTCTGCTTCATTGTTGGTTGCTATGAAAGCGAATTTCAGGGCGAGTAGGATTTCTTCTCCTTTGTCGCTTTTTAGGATGACTCCCGCCCCATTGCCTTGTGTGCTGGCCGAACCGTCTACGGACATTTCCCATTTGTCCTCGTCTATAGCCAGGGTCTGGGGGTCGGTATATTCGGCGACAAAATCTGCCAAGGCTTGTCCCTTTACTGCTGGCTCTTGGGAGATAGACGATGTCATGTTCACTTAGTTCTACCGACCACTTTACTAATCTGCCGGAAACCTCTGGCCGCTGCAGAATTTGTTTTAGGGGGTGGCCGGTGTATACCCTGATAGGATGGGCCTGGAAGTAAGGCCGTAATTTTCGAGCTGCCGTAACCAGTGAAAGGGCGACAAGTTCGTGTACTGGATACCGGGTTTCAACGTCTAAGAGGGCTTTGCTGATATAGTAGACAGGCTTCTGGATCTTGTCGGTTTCCCGTATCAGTACTGAACTCACTGCTTGGTCCGAAACAGCCAGATATAGATATAATGTTTCACCTGGGAGTGGTTTAGCCAGGAGTGGGGGCTGCACTAGATACTGTTTCAACTGCTGGAAGGCTTCTTCGCACTCTGTCGTCCAGTCGACATCCTTTTTTGCTTTTTGGATTACTTTGAGAAAGGGTGGCATTTGTCAGTTGCTCGTGATATGAACCGGTTGAGCGCGGCCACTCTACCGTCAGACTCTGTACTTCTTTTCCGTTTTGGGAGACTTTAGGGCCAGTATTGCCTGGATCTTCTGTGGGTTTTGTAGACAACAGGAACCTGGGCGACGCCGTTCTAGGCTCGCGGCACTAGTTGGGAAATACTAAATAATATGGAGTCGCCACCCGGTGTGAACCGGGACAAAGATTTAAGGCCGCACTCACCCCTCGCAGGGGAAAACCTCAAACCGTTGGGTTCGGAATGGTCCCTTACTCATGTCACTTGTAATGAAAGGATTTATGTAATAATTTAATCAAGCTTAAGTAACACTTTTTTCCAGAGTATCATGCTTCTAAATTCTCATATGCAAAATAAAACTTATGCACACATTTCACATATATCTCATATCTAAAATCGCATGCTTAACATATATCAAAGTAGCAACGAACATATAACTTTATTTGCATATTACATTCAAGAAAACACAAGCACACCTATTAACCATACAAACATACATATGGGCATTTTCCAAGTGGTACGTGGAATTGTATCCCAAGTACAGACCGCACTACCGTCCATTCGGAATCGGCTACGGAATTTACGTCTGAGTTTCCATCCGATATACCACAAGAAATAATACTCAAATGTTATCACGACACAAGCATATGAATTATAATTTATTTAACATAGTTGTATTCATACATGTGGGGATAGTTACTAGGAAAACTATGCATGAAATCTAATGAAGATGACTCGATTCAGTGCGTTCGCGTTCGTGTAGCGTTCGTAAACGCGTTCGAACGAAAATGAAACAGAATGCTCACGTTCGAGTAGCGTTCGTAAACGCGTTAGAACGGAAATGAAACAGAATGCTTACGTTCGTATGGCGTTTGTTAACGCGTTCGAACAGAAATGAAACAGAATGCTTACGTTCGTATGGTGTTTGTTAACGCGTTCGAACGGAAATGAGACAGAATGCTCACGTTCGTATGGCGTTTGTTAACGCGTTCGAACGGAAATGAGACCTGACACATGATAAGGCAAAAACACATGCGCGTTCGAGTTGCGTTCGTAAACGCGTTCGAACGGGAACAGACCTGATGCATGAAATGGGACGCAATACATAAACACAAAATAAAAGGGCGCGGCGAAGTACTGCCGTAAAGGTGACCTTTTGGGGCTCTTGATCTCTCAAAGAGAGGACCTTTAGACCAACATACTAAGCCCATGCGCGTCACATCACACATACAAGAATAGAACCAATCATATCAACCAAGTATGCCCGATTGAACACATCTTACATCCAATCTGAACACACATCAACCGGCGCGGCAAAGCATCGTGGTAGCGGGTTTTAACCCCTCCCCATAAGGGATCTTTCATTCCACTTACTAAGCCCATGCGCTTGATTGAACCATACATAAAAGATAAACTCAATAACATCAAACTAAGTATGCCCGATTGAACGTATCTTGCATCCAACCGAACACACATCAACCGGCGCGGCGAAGTAGTGTCACAAAGGTGCCTTTTCGGCTCTTTATCTCCCAAGTGGAGGACCTTGGACTAACTCACTAAGCCCATGCGCGTGATTGAATCATGCATAAATAAACAACATATTGAATTCAAGTAAAGAAAACTAAATAAGCAAAAGCAACACAATGAAAGAAAGATGGTGCCGTCTACCCAAGCGGTACGTGGAGTTGTGGCGCGAGTACAGATCATATTACCGTCCATTCGGAATCGGCTATGAAATTTATGTCCGGGTTTCCATCCGATATACCACGAGAGTTGACACATCTCTCATTCATCCAATACCCACAACATATTACATCTCATAATACATGCATGTTTATCTACTCAAAGACCACAACATGCATTCTAACATGACAATCATACAAGTAATACTTAATAAATAATGCGGAAAAAGAAAACAAGTGTGAAAGATACCCTCAGGTCTAACCTTTTAAGCCGTCTCTCGGACTCGCGTTCCACGAAGATCGGAAGGGGGTACAGCTCCGCAACTTTTCTGGTTCACTGGTTCAGCGTCCTAGCTCACTGCTTTGCTGTTTTGCTTGCGGTTCGAACTCCGTTCTTATCCTATTCGGCTTCTGTCTTGCTGCTCACTGCACGGGCCACCTGTTTTAACGTTTTCAATAAACTATTCCAAGTTTGTGTGGGTTCTTAGTACAATTATGTGATTATTTTTAAGATTATCTATGCAGTTTTTATGTTACTGTTTTTTTAAGGATTTGGGCTGCTGTTAAGGTGATTTTGCTGCTGTTTGGGCGTGTAATACAGTGTGGTTTTTTGTGGTAATTTTCGGTGGTGGAGGGCTGCTGTGTAGGTGGCTGTTTCGGTGATGTGTGGGGGGTTTACGGAGGTGGTTTTCGGCTATGGAGGAGATGGTTGGGGCTCTTTTGTTCTCTTTTTGTGTATAAGTCAAGTGTGTTTTTCTTTTGTTTAGTCTCGGGTGTGTAGAGAGAGTCTAGAGAGATTTCGAGAGAGTTTTGGGTGTGAATTATCTATGTCAAGGCTGAGTGCGTTTTGGAGGCTTGTGTCCAGGAGAGGAATGGCTTGGGTTAGGGGTTGTTTATATAGAAGATGTCTAGGGTTTCACCTTGTCTCACAAGGAAGAGATCCTCTTTCCAAATTAGGAGAGATAAGAAAGGCATATACAAGATTGAGGGGGGGACAAAATATTTTAATTTAGGAAGTCAACTAATTTAAATTGGTGTATATCTTATTGAATTAGGAAGTCAAATATTTGATTGGTTTTAATTGGTTAGGATTGATTTTAATTAGGCAAATCTTATTTTTAGTTTTAGTATATAATACATTTGATTTATTTATATTAGGCATGATTTTATTTTATGTTTTATTTAATTGGTAAATGATATAAATATTTTATTTAATGTTTAATATTTATTTATTTAATTTGGGATGTGTTTTATTGGCTTTGGGGGGCTAAATGGGCTGAGGTGTGAGGCTAGCAGCAAAACCAGAATTACCGTCTCCGTTCGAACGCCTCCTCGCACGCGGCACGAACATCCGCAATCTGCACGAGGTTCGAACGAAGTAACGAACGCAGCACCAACGAAGACAGTGAACTCGTGGAATGAACTTGGATGACATACTTTTCTGAATTTCCCCTTCCGACATTCGTTTCCCGCAATATCCTTAGCTAAAAGGTAGTGCCTCCAATTGAGACTCATCATCGGGTTTCACATGCGAAAATGCAATGCCTACAGCCGCCCCCACTTTGATGGGACTTGTGCAGTGTGTGACTTTGAACAATCCTATCAAAGTTATGCAATGCATTTTTACTTACCTGGCTCGGCTGCCACCTCAAGTTGAGTTGATACTGCAGTGGACCTCGATCCTGGGACGCGTCCCAATAACTGCAACTGACAACGGGGGCACCTCGACCCGGGGCACCTCGACCCAACACCGCTGACTATAGGCTGACTATAGGGACCTCGCCCTCGAACTGATGATGTAGTGGCACCTCGACCCTGGGCACCTCGACCCGGAACTACAACTGACAACGGGGGCACCTCGACCCTGGGCACCTCGACCCAACACCGCTGACTATAGGGACCTCGCCCTCGAACTGATGATGTAGTGGGCACCTCGACCCTGGGCACCTCGACCCGGAACTACAACTGACAACGGGGGCACCTCGACCCAACACCGCTGACTATAGGGACCTCGCCCTCGAACTGATGATGTGATGTGGAGCCTCGCTCCTCAGCCTATATGGGGCTCGCCCCCGAGCTGATATAATATGACATGGAGCCTCGCTCCTCAGCTGATACGGGCCTCGCCCCCAAGCTGACATGAAGTGATGTGGAGCCTCGCTCCTCAGCCGATATGGGCCTTGCTCTTTTCCTTCTTCATCACCTGTTTACACAAAACAGCACAAACACAAAAAGATGCAATATAGGTTACGTGTATGCATGTATGCATGAGTTTCCTCGTTCCGTTGGGTTAGGTCTTCCACTGGCGACCAAGTCTTCTTAAGCAAAGTACAGCTTCAGCCTGTCGACATTGATTGGTTCTGTGAATTCATTTCCCTCGAGATCTGACAACTTCACTGCTCCATTTCCCATGACTTTCGTGGAATGAACTTGATGACATACTTTTCCGAATTTCCCCTTCCGACATCCGTTTCCCGCAATATCCTTAGCTAAAAGGTAGTGCCTCCAATTGAGACTCATCATCGGGTTTCACATGCGAAAATGCAATGCCTACAGGTTTGCTTCAATTCCTCGGGCACTTACCATGTAGCCTAAAAACTTCCCTGAAGCTACCCCGAAGGTACATTTTTCCGGATTGAGCTTCAGGTTGTGTTTTCTTATAAGCTCGAAGGTCCTTTTTAGGTCGTCCATGTGGTTGTTTGGTTATTTTGACATTGTTATCATGTCATCGACATAAACCAGCATTGTAATGCCGATGAGTGGTTTGAAAACTTTGTTTACCAACCTTTGGAAAGTTGCCCCAGCGTTTTTTAGCCCGAAGGGCATCACTTTATAGCAGTAAAGCCCCTGATCTGTGATGAAGGTTGTCTTCTCTTCGTCCGCCGGGCACATTTTGACATGTTGTATCCGGAGAAAGCATCCATGAAGCTCAGTAAGCCTTGACAGGCTGTGGTGTCTACTAGCTGGTCTATGTTCGGCAAAGGAAAGCTGTCCTTTGGGCACGCCTTGTTTAAGTCGGTGAAATCGACACACATTCGCCACTTGCCATTGTTCTTCCTGACCAATACCACATTTGATACCCAATCCGGGTACCTTGCTTCCCTGATGAGACCCGCCTTTAGTAGCTTCTCGACCTCGGCTGCTATTGCTTTACTCCTCTCTTGATTGAAGTTCCTTCTCTTTTGCCTGACCGGCTTGCGAGATGAGTCTACTGCTAGGTGGTGATTGATGAATTTCGGGTCGATCCCCGGCATGTCATTGTATCCCCAGGCAAAGACGTCCGGGTATCCTTCAGGCATTCTAGAAGATCTTGTAGTATGCACTCGCTCAGGCCTCCCCCTATCTTTATACTTTTTCCTGTCCCGTAAAGTTCTATCTCCTCGATTTCCTCAACTGCAGCGAGTCGGGCATTTTTGTTTGGCCAGGCGCCTGGACTTCTGCCTTCTCTTCTTCTTCTCCCTGGTTCCTTTGTCGTTTTCGGTTGTCTTCTGTGATGCAAAGAGTTTCTCGTGAGAGAGTTGCGAAGCAGCTGCGAGCTGTTTTCTGGCTTCCGCACAGAATTCCAATCCCCTCCCGAGTGGGGAATTTCAGTTTCAGGTGGTAGTAGGACATCGCGGCTTTTGTTTTCATCATGAAGGGTCGTCCGAAGATGGCCTGGTAACTGCTCATGCAGTCTACTACAGTGAAGTCTGTCATGATCGTCCGGGTCCGAGGATGTGTCCCGACAGTTATTGCCAACTGTATTCTTCCTAGTGGGATGACGGCTGATCCTCCGAAACCGTATAAGGGAGTGCTATCATTGGTCAGGGTTGCATATTATACCCCTAGGTCGTCCAGTGCTTCTCTGGAAATTATGTCAACCGCGCTCCCGGGGTCCACTAGGATTCTGTCTACCTCCGACCCGCTGATGACTGCCTTGATTATCAATGCATCATCATGAGGGAAACTTACTCCTCGGGTATCCTCATCAGTGAACATTATTGGTACCGATCGGCCTCCCTGTAGCCCTGCGACCTGCTCTGTTTCCAAGACATCTGGTCATCGGGTTCTGTTGTAATCTTTCCTTGACCGGTTAGAGTTTCCGGCCAGTGTTCTTCCTCCTGCGATGATATTGATTTGGCGACCACGTGCTCTTTGTCTGGCTGTCATGACCTCGTGGTCAATGTATTTGTTTAGATACCCGTTTTGTGATAGATCTTCCATTTGTTCTCGCAGATCTTTACATCCGTCTGTTGCATGTCCTTTGGAGTTGTGGTGTACACAATAAGCTTTTTGGTTCCTTTTGTCCGGGGGGAATCTCCTTTGGTCGGGTTCCACTAAGAGGCCTTTCCCCTGGATCCCCATGACAATTTGTCCCAGTGGTTTCTTTAGGGGAATGTATGCATCTTCCCCGACCACATGGTTTACTTGGGTCGGCGCCCTTCTCTCTTGATTGTCCCGGTGCAGTGGCTTGAATTCTTTGTGCTTCGGGGGTGGTCTTCTGGATTCTCTTTCTGTTCGGCGGAAGGCACCCTCCCTTGCGGTTCTTTCTCTGATGGTGTTCCCTTTTCGGGATACTTTCTCTTCGTTCTCTAACAAAACGAATTTTCGGGCCACCTCCAGAGCGGTGGCGTAGTTTGGGGTGTTTTGGATCCTTAGATGGGTCCATAGCCTTCCGACCCTCAAGGCTCCCTTCAAGCTTTCCAGGGCCTCGGGGGATTCATACCCTCAGACTTCGAGGACCATATTATGGTATCTTTCAAGAAATATCTTCAGAGGTTCATCGTCTCCTTGTTTCATAAGCCTTAGTTCTCCAATTGTCTTTCTGGGGACACAAGCCCCCTTGAAGTGTCGTATGAATGACTTTCTCAGTTGTGCGAAGCTGCTGATGCTCATTGGGGCTAGGCTTCTATACCATAGAATGGCCGGTCCGGATAGAGTTAGGGGGAACACTTTGCAGATGGCGTCCCATGTTACCCCTTGCACCTCCATTAGTAGGACGAAACCTTCAATGTGGGTTTTGGGATCGGTATGGCCCTTGTATGGTGTTATGGTCGGCATGCTGAATCTTTTTGGGAATTTCTCTGACTTTATTTCTTCTGTGAGGGGGGACTCATCTTTGCCGTCCTGAGCATCCCCTCTGTCTGCATTGGGGTATACTCCCCATTTGACCAGCTCCTCCCGTAACCAAGATTTCATGCTGCTATCTTTGGTTCCATTCCACCTCCTGCGGTCTCCTTTCTCTCTGTTATTCCGGGGGTGGTGCTTCTCGTGGCCGTATCTTCTCGTACTTCTTCGTCATATTCTTTCTCCTTTCGCCGGGTGTTGCGAGGGCTATCATAGGAGGGGTCTGGTGACGATTTGTCATTTTCTTCCTCCCATGTGTCCTCGGTCTGAGAATCTTCCTGAACCACTACAGATCTTACCCTGTAAGGATCCCTCCTCCGGGGTCTGTCGTCCTCACTTATATCGACAATTCTTTTTCCTTCTGCTATGTCGTTCCTTCGTCGGCTAGTCCCGGCCTTGAATTTTCCATTGTGTGCTCCTTCTATCCTTTCCAACCGGTCTACTATGGTTTTTAGCAGAGTTTGGCTTTCCTCCCTTTCTTTCCTAAGGTTCTCCTCAATCTTTTCCATCAAGCCTGCAGCCGAGCTCCCTGATGGTTGGTGGTTTCCGTCTTCCGCCATTGTCTCACTACGCGAGTTGCTTTTTGTTAAGTTCCCCACAGACGGCGCCAACTGTTGACGGCTGATTTTGGTCTCAGGGGCAATATGGGAATATTACTCCCGAGACTAATCCTCCTTCAATAGTGAATTTGTTTGGTTATGGGGGACCAAAGGCAAATTTAGCAAAAGACAAATAACACACCAATCGACAATGAGATTTAACGTGGTTCGGTGGATTTGGATCCGACCTACGTCCACGGACACAAAAAGATGGTATTTTTATTACTTAAACGCTCTTCTTGGGTCTCTACAAGTTAGAGCTTGAAGATTTAGATCACTAATTCTTTCATCATCCCTTTTACACATACTATGCCCTCCTATTTATAATAACACAGAAATCAGACTCCTATTTGCACAAGAAATCCTAGTTGATCTTTAGTCTTCTTTCATTATAAGGATTCCTAGTCCGATTCTCCCTTCTCTTTTCTTATTCCTTCTCGGATTCTGACTTCATTTCCTTGTGAGAGTGGGATAATCCGTTTTACCTTATCCGCAAGAATATGGTGTCGTCATCTTGAACACGACTCACTGTCTGGTCGGTCTTCATGAGGTCGGTCATGATAATCTTTTATGCTGAGAGTGTTTTTGCCGACCTTATAGTGCTCGGTCATCCGAACCAAAGTGGTCGGTCTTCACATGTTATGGTCGGGTCGGCTATATGATCTCAACCAGTCAGGGAATTACCCTTATGTCCTCGTCGTGCTGTCTTAAATGTTATAGTGCCTGAAAACACCATCAACAAATCCTTAAGAGTTGAGGGTTAATTTGTGTTCTTGAAACTTTATTTTTCCTAGGGTTCACGAGTTGAATTTTGGGGAAAAGTTAGTTGTCATTCTTGAGTGATCAAACCATCTTTTGATCACCAAGATTTGTTCTTGGAGGAGCTCAATTTGGTAGAGAAAGAATGAAGTTCAAAGCTTTGAGGATTTGAGAATTTTGGATGCAAAGCTTCAACAATTGGCAAGGCTTGAAAGCAATAGTTGGTAAATTTAATTTGTAAATTTATTTGTTAATTTGTTGATGATTTGTGTTGAGAAAAATTATTGTGGAAGTGTTGGATTAATTAGAAGCATGTATGTGAGGTTCTTGTAGCATTCAAGTGTATGAAAAATTAGTATATAATTGATATATTAATTTTGTATGCTTGGATTAATTTTTCAAGTGTTGAAAATTAATTTTGTATGCTTGGATTAATTTTTCAAGTGTTGGAAAATTAATTTAATGCTTGGATTTAATTTGTCAATAGTTGATAAATTTATTATAGTGTTTAAAATAATTTTTGAGCTTATGGAAAATTTATTTTGATGCGTTGGAATAAATTAAGTTGATAAAATCTTTTAAACATTGTTTTTAGCTACTACCGAAAAAAAATTAAAAAAAAATTATTCGCTCGTGATTTGATCTCGGGCGTGTTTCGCTGCGCTCGGCATTGTCGTTCCTCACTCAACAATTTTTGTATGGCCTGATGATGAGTATCTTGTAGGGGCACTGTATGAGAGTTAAAGAAGATTGTAAGGTTTAAATACTAGAGAGAAATTATCTACATTCGGACCGATATAAACTCTAAGTCTAGTCAGACATGACCATCACCTCCAGCCGGATACACCTCCATATTCGGCTGGACATGAGTCGCGTTTCCAGTATTGTAGAAGGACTCAATCTATTTCATTCTTAGCCAATTTTAATAAAAACCAGATTCTTTCCTTCTTAAACATTTTCCCCAATTATCTTACCACCTTCCATAATTATTGTACGTGCCAAATTAGGGCCAAAGGCATTATAGTATTTTCACCTCGGGCCCAATATCAAATAAAGTCTAAATTCCTTTAAACAACACCCAGACCGAGTTTGGGCCAGAGACCCAATTATCTTCTCAGGCCCAATTAAAGCCCACAAAGCAACCCATGGGCTTCCCACTAGATTTCCCACCGAAAGATGAATGTTAAGCATGATAGTGGGTCTCACCTTCATAAATGCGGTCTATATTCTAACTAATAGACTATTCATTAGTCTATAAAAGGAAGCAGAATTCAGAATTGCATTCATGGAAGCTTAAGCATTCTAATTTTAAGCTTTCAAATCCTCTCACCCTATAAACATCGGTTCACCGCCCTCACGGTAGTCCACGGAGGTCAAGGTAATCTCATACCTTACTATTCCATTATTTATCTCACGTCTTCACTACTGACTTGAGCGTCGGAGCGCCTACAGGGCCTACCACACCGGTGGGTAGAGGCTCCTTGCTCACTCTACCTTCATTTTGCAGGATCATTAGTGCCTCATCATATAAATTCTCGATTGTAGACCTCAGATGAAATCCAACGTCCACAATTATCAAATTCTCTTCTAAAGGAGATTGTTTCCTTCTTATCTAAGAAACCATCACTATAAAAGAAAAACTTAACACAAACCAAAAGAACTTATTCTAGATTCGAATTTTGGAGGCTTGCAACTGACCATTTACCAAAAATCAGTGAAACACACCCACCTAGTAGCAAAACAAATACCCATTAAACCCTTTTAAATCTCTCTCTAGTAGATAAAGCCAACAATCAACAAAACTGTTAAACGTGTCCTCGGAGCCGAGATACACCTAAGGTAAAACTTGATGGCCCTTATTACTTAATTTCATATTTACTGTTTTGACACAGTATCTTCAGTCAGACGTACTTCATGTCAAACCGGACATATACTAGTCATATATTAAATCCGGCCGTATATAAGGCTACATTCGGCAAAACATTTTCTCACAGTATATAGGATGGAAACCCATACGTAAATTCTGTAGTCGAGTCCAAATAGACGGTAGTACAGTCTGTACTTGGGATACAACTCCACGTACTAAGGAAATACTAGCTATTTTATTTCTTTGTATTTACGCGTCTTTTATACTATTTTCGTATACTTAACATGAATTCCTTCATATTTATTTATTAATTTTCTCACTAGACTGGTTGTTTATCTTTTTCTTATTATTGTATGAGTTTTATGATTTGGATTACACTACATATACGGCCAGACTTCCAGTACGTCCGGTCGAACATACATCTAAAAAGACACCTCCGGCCGACCATTCCTATGTTCAGCCAACCATAGTTAATTTCATTATTTTTTATTACTGTGATAGTGTTCTTTGGACATTATGATTTGCTTTTAAGTTATATTTGTGCTTTTGAGTGTTTTAAATTACTTTGCACGATATTTGCATTATAAGGCATTGTGGTATCTCTTTTCAAACCTTGATATTATATTGACATCGGTAAGAGACGATTCCGAACCCAAACGGGTTTAAGGTCGACCTTTCAAGGGGTGTAGTGCGGCCTTATATCATTCTCAGTGTCTTATATTGGGTGGCGGCTCCTTTATTTTCCGATTAGTCCCATGTGGGCTAATTGTACTCTCTAGGGGCTGCAAGTCCAACAATGTCGTGGTCACTGATGTCATAGGCATAACGGGAAATCATGCTTCACTCATACAAATACACCTCAGGAACATAGACTTAAATGACTACAGCGAGTGGACTCCACTTGCTTAGCATGAAATTAAAATTAACGTCGACGCTGCCACCAATGAAGAAAAAGTTGTGGTAGGTTTGGGTGCAATTATGAGAGATTATTCTGGTGTAGTCTTAGCGTGTGTTTTACTAAGATGTAGCTATGGCGGTGACCCGGAATTTTTCGAGACAGAGGCAATGCTAATAGGAATTCGATTAGCCAGCCAAATTGGCCTAAGTTCTGCGTCTTTTGTTATTGAATTTGACACTAAAAGCATGATTAGCCTAATGCAAGAGAGGACAATCAACCATAAGAAGATTTAATGAGTTATCACCGATATTCAAAATGTGATAAGGGAAATGGTCTCTTATAGAGTTCAATTTAGACCTCGAGCATGCAATAGTGCCGCTCATAATTTAACAAAGTTAGCTTACCAAAATTATGCTTGATGAACGCTGAAAAAGATAAATTAATCATTTTACACTTATAGTGTTATTAATCCTCTTAATTTCATAAATTTTTGAAATAATAATTAAATTCATGTTTTATATATTTTTATTGTGATTCTTAATTCTTGTGTAGGCAAAATATTATTTTGGATACTCAACAAGAAAATGGATATGAAATCTGGATTTCGAAGGCCCATAAGCCCAAAGAAATATAAAGATTGAGTTCGAATATGATATAAAAGGATTGACTATATTTGATTCCCTGTTTGATGAGTTTATTGTAGAATTGGCCACACATGATTATAATTATTTTTAAAAAAATATGTCACAATCCACTTTTCGATGGATTGTTGACATATTTAGCCAAATGTTGGCCATTTTTCAAAAGAAAATAAATAACTTTAATTTACTTTTGAAAATCTTGCCAAATGTTGGCAAATGCTGAGGGAAAAAAAATAAAAAAAGTTTTAGTTTTCTTTTCAAAATATTGCAATTTGCAATTTGCAAAAGCATAATTGAGGTATTGAACACCTCACCTATAAATAGATATGTTCAGTACCTCATTTTTTAGATTAATTTCCATGGTTATCTCTTGTGAATTTGTGGAGACCATCTCTTGTGTATTTTATTTTATTGTAATTTTTTTTCATTTTATTAATAAAACTATGATTTTTTTTATTTATATCTTAATTTGCTAATTTTCATCCCGCTGAGGTAAAATGTGAAGTTCTTTGTATGAAAATATAGGTAATTTTTATTTATATTATACATATAAATTGTGATTATTTTCCAAATAAAATTTGTACTATTTCCAGTTTATTTATGACTCTTGACTAGTTTGGCATATATAATACTTGAATCTCATAAATGCGAGAATGTGGGCTATTAAAAATCTGGATTAATTATAAACAAGACGGTTATACATGTGTTGGCATAATTAAGTACATTGACATAGATTAATTATAGATAAGAGGGATTACACATACATAATTAATAATTGATAATCATGAAATGAATTAATTGAGAAATAATTATTATTATCCCCAAGGGGCGTGGCTTGGTGGTGTAGGATTCAAAGTCTGACCTTCATGTACTATGTTCGAATCCATGATTGCGTTTCTTGTAAGAGTCTAGGACAACTGGGGGTTTTACCTTCTCCGCTTAAACCCGAAATTGGTGGTTTGGCGTTGAGGTTTCTAACGATTTCAAAAAAAAAAAAAATTTAATTTTATTTTATAAAAAATAAAATTATTTTATATTTGAAATATCAAGAGTGAATCTCATAATCCCAATATTTTATTTTATTATTTTTATATTATTAGTTGAATTATTATTTTATCATATTGAATCTATTTCATGTGCATCGACCTCGGGCTTACAAGTTATTTTATTACTTCGACACTCTTATACTTGAGAGTAAAGAATCACTTTGTGAATGTGTCAGGTTTTTGACATCATTGTTAAAATTTAATGGATAAAATAATAATTTAACATTTTTATATTTTTTTACCTTTGTATTGTTTTGTGTATTTTTTTTAAAAAAATACATGTGATGAGCATGTGATTGTTCGGCTTCCAGAAAGTCATGGGAATCTGACTTTAAACGATCATGTTTACCAATTTATAAGAAAATTGGAAGTGAAACATATCCCCGACTCATAGTCGGCGTTCAAGTCGTTACTAAACGTAAAACCAGAGAAAGATGTGAGCCATAATCATACTACATTTCAATTTACTGCTTTGATTTTCTTTTATTGTTTTAATATGTAACCTTATTTTTCTTTTGAATAACATGTCATAGATTTAATTGTCAAATTCATACTTACCAGGTGATGTCTTATTAACTATACTTTTTCTTATTTAGATATTGAGAATAATGTCTCAATTTGGTTGGCGGAGAGGATATTTGACTAGAATATTTTAATTTTAGTGTTTTAAATGTTTTTATTTTGTGTGTTGTTGTTGTTTATTTATTTATTTTTTATTTTGTTGTTGTTTTGTGTGTAAAAAAAATTTGTGTGTTATTATTATTTTGTGTGTTTAATAAAAAAAAATACATACAAATCTCGATTTGTTTCATAACAAGTTATTTTTGTTTCTTTATTTTTAAATCATCAAATTTATGAATTCTCTATAATATTGATTAAATTTGATTTCCATATATTCATTTGACAGGTATTATCAACATACATGGTAACATATGATCGTGGGCTATAAGTGAAAATTTTGTAATATTCAATTCTCTAGTTTGTTGGAGGTAGCACCTAAAGGCAATAGTGTTTTTTATTCAAAAAAAAAAACTAACCAATATTTTACTTAGTAACCAGATATCTTGCATCAGCAAGCAGTGATTGTTCGCCCAAAACAGTAGAACTTTTTTTTTTTAATCAAACTTTTACTTAGTAACCAGACATCTTATCCCAGCAAGCAGTAATTATTCTTGTAAAACAGTAGAGGCAAATGTGGTTTAAAAAAATAAAAAGGTGAATAAGTTCGATTTTGTAGTCTCTCTAAATTGAGTAATTAAGCCCGTAAATTTTTTTTTAACACTTAGTGCCATACGACCAATTGGTCTTGGAGCTACTGGCCCAAATCAGACACTTTTTCTTTTTGACATATGAGATCCGAACAATTAAGTTTGTATGAGTGTCTTAACACCTAGTGCCATAAAGTCAACTGGTTTGAGAGTCACTGGTCTAAAGTTTGTTACAATGATTGATGATGTAATATTAAAAAAAAAACTCTTTATATAAATAAATAAACTGCATTGTCAAAAAAATATGAACTCTGATATAATTTTAGGACAAAAAATATTACTCTTTTTTCAATAAGACTCAAGAATATTGTGGGCACAATGAATTGATCGACACTTTATCTTATATGTGTGGAAGAAGGGTAAAAAATATATGAGGATTTGCTTTTTTGATAATTTAGAAAGAAAAATAATTACTAATGGGATAATGTTTTTTTTTAGTTTTCGCTTAAATTATTATGGATTAGTAATAAGTTGGTTGGGAGGTGTGATGAACACTGAAAAGTGGATTGACTCTAGGCTCACAGAATTATTTTATTACTTCGACACTCTTATAATTGATAGTAAAGAATCACTTTTAAAAGTGTGTTAATGCTATTGGCATATGGAGGGGAAATTTCCATCTATCTTGTAATATCTGTTTCTTTTAATGAAATTGTCTTTTACTTCAAAAAAAAAAAATGTTGAAGAACTGATATCGTTTTCTTTGAGTCTCTAACAGGAATGTTGCATATATTACTGAACTAGATCTTGAAGCACAGGCATGAGAAACATTGCTTTCATTCTTTTCTTGTACAGTCACTCAAATTCGGCAGCAATTATGCAAATAAATGCCATTTCAGCTATCAAATGTTCACTCTATACTGAATAAATTAATGACAAAAGGATGTTTAATTGTAGGTTTGGTATGACTTCTATTAGAAGTAAAAGAGTTTTTTAATTCTAAAAATTATTTTCAAAATTTTTAGTGATGTTTGATTGCATTTTAAGTATAGATTTTGATGATTAAAAAAATTATTTCGCCTCTATTAGCAAAAGCTCAAAATTTGGGCTTTTGAGAGTATATCTTGAAAAGTTTTTTTGAAAGATTTATATTATCTATAATACCCTTATTTAATTTAACAACATTATTTCATTTCTTTCCTAACACAACTTCAAAAATCTTGTCCAATAAAATAATTTTATAATATTTAATAAAAATTCCCACTCACAAAGTCACAATCAAACACCTAAATTTTTTTTATCAAAAGTTTTACTTCTAAAAGCTTTAAGCTCTATTAATATAACTCTACTTGAAGAAATTTTATTTAAAAAAATTATACCAAATGGAGATGAAAAATAAAACTAAGGGAGCAGTTGTGGGTCAATTACCTAATTGTGGAAAATAATATGTAATATAATAATCAAGTGTATCATGTTGTTTCCTAAAAAAAAAGGTTTATCACGCTGTAAAATATTTTTTTTATCCTTGTTAAAATAAAGTAACCTATAAACTGTTTGGAATCAAATCGAAATTGATGAGTAGGATCTCCTATTTTATAAGATATGATCCAGATCTTAATAATTAGGAATCGATTTTTTTTAAAGTAAGATTCAATTTTATTTGAAATCGGAACTGAAATTAGTTTTGCTTACTCCTAAATTATACAGAGATGATAGAAGAAAAATTGAGATTGTGGAGTAGGTTATTAGATTTATATAGAATTAATAGTTTCTAGGGATATTTGGATCCGAAAATAGTATATTTGATGAATTAAGAAAGAAATTTAGAAGTTGGTTATTTTTATAATTGTGAAAATTTAAAAGGTCGTTTTTATAAATTTCCCAAACGAATCGCGCATGTTTATAATTTTCTTAAAAACTTGAAAACGACGTCATTTAATCATACCCCCGAGTCAGTCGAAAAATCTCAACCACCATTAAAAGCGAATCCAAATCATCTCTCAAAATACAAAATATCTCTCAACAAAAACACTGATGGGTATTTCCGATGAAATCGAACCCGGATCCGAATATGAGTCATCTCTTCTCCTCGGAAACTCAACTACCTCTCATCAGAAACCACCACCAGATACATTCCACGTAGGCTACATAATCTACTTCACCCTAGGCCTAGGCTTTTTACTCCCATGGAACGCTTTCATCACAGCCGTCGATTACTTCTCCTACCTCTACCCAGAAGCCTCCGTTGACCGCATCTTCGCTGTCGCTTACATGCTCGTCGGCCTCTTCAGCCTCGTCATTATCGTGTTCTACGCCCACAAATCGGACGCTTGGGTCAGAATCAACGTGGGTCTCGGCCTGTTCGTGGTGGCTTTGCTTGTGGTGCCCGTTATGGATGCGGTATATATAAAGGGTCGGGTCGGGGTATATGACGGGTTTTATGTAACTGTCGGGGCGGTTTCGCTTTCGGGTGTTGCCGATGCGTTGGTCCAAGGTGGATTGATTGGGGCGGCTGGCGAATTGCCTGAGAGATACATGCAAGCAATCGTTGCTGGCACTGCTGGTTCTGGTAAATTTTTATACTGTTATTATTAGAAATATGCTGTTATTACTAGCTGATGTTATTGTTATGTACAAGTAGATCTAGCAATGAAATATCTTCAATTAGTAGTTCGTGTACAATTATTATGAACTGTATTTTGCATTGTGCAATTGGGAGCTTAATATTCGGATACATGGTAGTTAAACTAACTCAAGAAAAATTCAGATAGAATTTCTTGAAGCAAGCTTTTATCTTGATGAGTAGCTGACTAGCTGTAGACATTTTTAAGATTCTTGTGCTCCTAAAAGAGCTTAGGAGTTGGATAGCTGGTCAACTTTAAGCAAACTCTTAAGTCAAGGCCCAAAAGAGCTTAAGAGGTGTTTAGTCGCTGGCTAAGTTACGAAACCATATGTGATGCTAGCATAGCTACGAGCATGAATTTAACTAAGAGTTCATTATAGTATATTTGGGGAGCTTTGTATAAGTTCAATAATTATGTTTGCTAGCTTTTATATGAATATTTGTTATTGCTGGTCTGTTGTAGAGATCTTGAACTTATATTTACTCAGTATGGTGTGCTTCTAATGTGAAAACTATGGATTCTTCTTGATTGCTGTATAATGTGAACTGGAGACTTGTTAGAGTAAGGATCGTCTTTTAACATTGTTGAGTGCAGGTGTACTTGTTTCAGTTCTTCGAATCTTAACCAAAGCTGTATATACACAAGATGCCAGTGGTCTAAGAAAAAGTGCGAATCTCTACTTTGCTGTTGGGATTTTGGTTATGGTCATATGCATTGTCTTTTACAATGTGGCACATAGACTTCCAGTCATTAAGTACCATCAAGATCTGAAGATTCAGGCTGTGAACAAGGAGAAAGAGGAGAAAGGTTCTCTGACTGGGCCTATGTGGAGATCAACTGTGTTGCATATTGTTGGAAGAGTCAAGTGGTATGGGTTTGGGATCCTCCTCATCTATATTGTGACATTATCGATATTTCCAGGATATATAACAGAAGACGTGCACTCTGAGATTCTTAAGGATTGGTATGGGATTGTCCTGATAACTGGCTACAATGTGTTTGACCTAGTCGGCAAATCATTGACTGCAGTTTATCGCCTTGAGAATGAAAAGGCTGCAATTGGTGGTTGTGTTGCAAGATTGTTATTCTTCCCTCTTTTCTTGGGGTGCTTGCATGGTCCCAAATTCTTCCGCACAGAAATTCCAGTGACAATATTAACTTGTCTTTTGGGGCTAACTAATGGCTACTTAACAAGTGTACTGATAATTTTGACTCCTAAAGTTGTTCAATTACAACATGCTGAGACTGCAGGAATTGTGATTGTACTGTTCCTAGTTGTTGGTCTGGCTTCTGGGTCAATTGTAGCTTGGTTCTGGGTTATCTGATCTTTTAAGCTTTTTTTGTATTTGTAATTTGTATGACATAAAAGAATTCTCAGACCTGCTATTGTAGCCCAACAATTCTGACCATGGTTGGTTGGGTTGGCTTTCATTCACTTTTGTGCTCAATTTGTAAAGGTTTGTATTGTTAAATACATTCATTTGTGTTCAATCATGTGTTGGGTTGAGAGCTTTTCTATATACTTAGTTTTGTTAACTCTTATTAAAGAAAAGGGTTATATTATTATTTAATTATTTCAGAAATTGGAAAAAATCATATGAATTCAAGTATTGTTATATAATATTTATTATTATATAATTACAAAATCTTATATTTTATATATCATATTTTTATAAAATCTTACATTTTATTATATTTCACGATAAAGATTTCACATTTTATATTTTTCTATTAATAGATATAAAGTAAAATATAAAATTTTATAAAATATAACAATAAATGTTATATTTCGATATTTTGTATATTTATTTGTTATTTTTTAATAACCATAAAGAAAATGGTGGTTTGGTTTTTCCCTAGCTGATGTAAAATAAAAATCATTATTATGGTTTCTGCCTTTCCTAATAATATATTTTTAGGCCTTTCATATTTTGAACAGAGTAGCTTAAGTGGTGATTTCTAGTCTATTGATATCCGATCTATCAGAATTGGTCAAAAATCGTCGATTTAGTTGTCGGCCGATTAATTGTTGATTCTTATTTTTGAAAATCATCCGATTTATAGAAAAAACTTATTTTCTCACTTTTTTAATTTCTTTTTAGAGATTTTAATCATCTTTATAAATTTTATAATTTTTTATTTTTTTTAATCATAAATGAATATATATATTTTTTTCGTGATTTTTATAAAAAAATTTAGAGATAAATTTTGATTTTTTTTAGAGAATCAAAGTTGCTTTCGAGTCGCCATTACTTATCTTCTCTTCTCTCTCCGTTGAGCCTTCGATCTTCGATTCTCTCGCTATCTTCACTTCAATTCAGCTCATAATTACCGCCGTCGGTTTTACGATGCTATAATGCGCCTCGAAGCACTGAATTAAGCCTCCGTAGCTCGAAAAGTAACGCTGATGGAGCTCAACGGTGACGACTCCGATACCATGCCTCGGGAGAGCCGTTCGAAGCCGTTTGACATCGATCTTCACGAGACTCCACTCCTTTCTCCTCGCGAGACTTCCGTTGCAGGAGCTGCCGCTGATGTATCCTCAGCACCGGTGCCGGCTAGGAACTCCGGCCGTGGGAATCGTGTCGGTGATAGAGGTTTTGGTCTTTTGGACATCAATGCGTTGCCGCCATGTGAAGAAGGAAGTAGTGAATATATTAGCGCTAGGTATGATATTTAAATTTTTGGTCAATTTTAACCTTTGGATTTAATTTCATTTTTTTTGGGTTGTAATTTTGCTGCTTCTTCTTTCCCCCTTACTTTTCGCTCGTTTGAATTTTGTCTTTCATATGAGGATATGTAGGGATGCTTTATGCTTTTACATATTCCAGCTCGGCTAGGATTTGTTAGTTATATGGTGAAATTCGGAATTTCTGTTAGTTTTGAGAGCAAGTAAAGCTGTGATGAGTTCAGTGTATAATGTATTAGCTGATTCGATGCTCATATTGTTTTAAAAGCCACTTTTCCTCTAGGACGAATTTGAAGAGACTCCAGGAAAAACAAAAGGGTAATGAATGGAGTCAGGACCCCTTTATGAAGAAGGCCAGTTTTAAAAGGAAGGCTAGGTATAATAGGAAGGATCTTTGTGCTGCCTTCAGGACTATTGTTATTCCTGCTCCCCTGCATCCCAGATCCCCAATTCTTCCAGCTGATGATGAGACGGAAGGCCAGCTTCAGCATCGCTACAAGAGGCAGCGAGTGGAAATCGAGCATGTGTGCCTTTCAGAGGCTGGATCAGCTTCTGCGGCTACCATTTATGGGTCTGGTGTTCTATCGTCAGGGCCTGCTACTACCACTCTTCCTTTCGTCCCTTCTCCAGTCGCACCTGCTTCCTCACCTCCGGCCTCTGCCTCAAAATCTCCTGCCATTGTCTCAGAATCTCTTGCCTCAAAATCTCCCCCGGCTGCTTCTACCGTGCCATTTACTGATGCCCCTTCACTATCCCTTCCATGGCCCTCTCTTCCTTCGAGCTTCGCCCATCGCTTCCCTGAACTTCCATCTATCAGTCCATCTGCTTTTCCCTCTATCCCTACCTTTGACTCTGGCGAGTTTCGGAGTCTGCTGGAGTCCGTGTGCTCCCTTGTTTCGTCTCCTCAGGCGCAGCAGGGTCTTGCTTCTTTGCTTCGGGACCCCACCCTCTGCAAAGGTATCTTGCAGTTTTGCGAGGTGAGTACTATATGTGCAGCTAAGCAGCTTCAAGCATCAGAGAGTCGCCTTCAGAACGTTCAGGACAAATTTACTGCGGCTTCTGAGGCACTAGAGCTGTTGTTGAAGGAGTTGGACAATGAATCGACAGCTCGCAAGAAGGATTTATCCATACTGGCCGCTACTCAATCAGAACTTTCAGCGTTCAAGGAGAGGTTGGCTAGCATGGAGTCAGAGAATCGGGGTTTGCATCAACATAATGAGACTCTGCGTGCCGATCTCTCTTTGGCCCTTGGTGAAAAAGATAGGCTACGTGCTGAAGTCTCCAAGACTCGACAGGTAAGATTTCCAGCTCTGGCTCTTTCTTTTTATCGTCTCTAACTCTTGGCAGTGAATCTTGCTCCTTTTCTTACGTGTTGCTTCCTTTCAGGATCTGGCAACGTCTCGGGAGGAGCAGGACTTGTACTTCGGTCTGCATTCTTCCCTGTGCACAGAGGTTTCTGGGTTTGATAAGCCAAGGGTGACTCAAGTCTATCAGAGGAAAGGAAGGCACTAGAAACAATCAGGGAACCAACAGACGCCAACAAAGCATTCACAATCAGCAGTGACACATGGATTACTAGATTATTTACCAATTGTCTTTCTTTTTAATTTCTTTCATTCACGACATTATTGTTATTTTGCTACTTGTCATTTGGCCATTAGTTAATTTTTTGACAATTCTCTTTGTGAGGGAATTCGGTTATGACCTCATGATGATAACTATAGGTGGTGTGGAATTTTCTTTTGTAAAGAGAATGGTAACAGAGGAGCACCTGTTGGCTTGATTATCCTATTCAAATTGTGATTCAGATTTTCAATTCTGTTTCTATTAATTGGTTCTTATCAATTTGGTATCAGAGCTTCTGTAGTCCATTTAAAGGCATTCTTCTTCAACAACTGAGTCAATGGAGCCGCTATGGTTCCATACCCCTTTACTAATCTTCTATAATAACCCGTGAGGCCTAGGAAGCCTCCCAAAGCTTTAGTGTTGACTGGCACAAGCCAATTCTTCATGCTGTTTAATTTAGCAGGTTCGGCCGTAACCCCCACTGACAATATTATATGCCTCAGGTACTTTTATTTGCTGTGCAAAAACACATTTCTTTCTATTCACCACTAGTTGATGCTGTTGTAAGCAATGTTTAAAAATACGTGGCGGCCGGCCATTGAGGCGCGAGGCGGAACTCCTCGAGGCGGTGAGGCGGGCGCCTTGATCCGAAAATTGGAAAAATAATACAAAATACATTCATTTCTTCATAATTCATAGTATGTTCAAAAAACTATTGATAACTAATCCAAAATGCATTAATTTATTCATAATTCATAGTATGTTCAAAAAATTATTGATAACTAATCCCTAAATAAGCTATCATTAGATTCACAGGCACTAAGTAATTATTTATCAACTGTAATTATAGCCAAGCAAAAACAGAGCCGCAACTTTAGACATCAAAGTGAAAATATATAATTCATTTAGTTAAAAACCACACGAAGACATAATTCATTCTAGCATTTTTAATTTAATTTTTATTTGTCCAAGTAAAAATACACACGAAGACATAATTCATTTCCTGAAAAAATGCGTTTTTTTTTAACAAACTGACCATAAAGTTAAGCCAAACAACATTTGAATCAAATACAAATGAGGTATTAACCTTCGAATGGAACTGATATTCTTGAAGATCAAAGATGATGTTGATACACGCAAAGCAGAGACAGAGCTGACAAACAAGAACCGAGAGATGAGGAAGGTAAGAGACGAAGAAGATGCAAAACAGACGCTAACAGACGAAGCAAGAGACGCAAAGCAGAGACGAAGAAGAGACGCTGATGCTGAGAGATGAGGAAGGTAAGAGACAGAGTTGAGAAACCCTAAATCAAAGACGCCAAAACGTCTATATACGCGCTGATTCCTTTTTTTTTTAATAGACGCCAAAACGACGTCGTTTTGTGGCACACCAAAACGTCGTCGTTTTGGTTGGCAAATCGGCGCGAGGCGGGCTGAGGCGGCCGCCTCGACGCGCCGACGCCGAGAGGCGGTGATTCGGTGCCTTGAGGCGGCACCTCAATACGTTTTTTTAAACACTGGTTGTAAGATTTGAAATGTGGTCCTCAAATGTATAAGATGGGCCCCAAAATCCTCGTTGTATATCAATATATCATCGAAAAATACCAGGATGAATTGCCTCAGATACGACCTGAATATCTCGTTCATGAGGGCTTGGAAAGTAGATGGAGCATTAGTCAAGCCAAATGGCATAACGAGAAACTCATAGTGTCCCTCATGAATTCTAAAAGCCGTCTTCTCAGTGTCTTCTCTTCTGACACAGATTTGATGATAATCCGACTTTAAGTCTAACTTCGAAAATACCACGACTTCCTTTAATTCATCCATCAATTCGTCGATCATTGGAATAAGGAATTTGTCAGGGATGTTCAGTCTATTCAGAGCCCTGTAATCCACGCACATTCTCCATCCATTTTTTTTAACTAATAGTACTGGACTCGAGTAGGGGCTGGTACTCCTTTTGATGATCCCTGCTTCCAACATATCTTTTACTATACTTTCAATTTCAGCTTTTTGATAATACGGGTACCTGTAAGGGCTGATATTTGGTGGAACAACACCATCTTTCAACCTGATACAATGATCTTGCTCTCGAGAAATATGCAGCCCCTAAAAATGGTTCAAACACTGAAACATAATCTCTCAAGACAGTTTGCAGCTCGGCATTTTCCACTTAAGGTACCCTCGTTTGCTCTGAGACAACAGCACAAGCTCCAAACTCTACCAAAAATCCTCTGTCTCCCCCCAATCATCTTCATCAAACTTTTTAAAGAGACAACACTTGTTGACAGTGAAGAGTCCCCCTGTAAGCTTATTACTTGATCCCCACTAACGAATTTCGTAGTGAGGGACTAAAGGTATTATAATTTGTAGAGAACTCTCCCAAAGTACGAAGCCAAGCCACACTCAAAACTAAGTCCGGGGTTCTTACTTCAAATGAATGAAAGTTCTGGCACAATTGGAAACATTGCACTGTCTGTTGCATCATGTCCTGCTCTAATAGAACTTCAAGATGAAGTAAGCAGTGACAAGAAATTATGTACCTTAGTGCAAAGTCTTGTGATTGATCCAAATGCTCACCCATATACTCTCTCCAAGGTGGTTGTTTGATGTACCAGGGCAGGTTCGTAATTCCAAAAAACTCCCCTAGAATTCCTGAATT